>JANRMT010062825.1:33460482-33491980 GCA_026402145.1 Polypterus bichir lapradei | reverse complement strand
ATGACAACACTCATATCAATGACAAAACAATTACATTAACAATCATGTTACGTTATTTTTAAAATTTTTCCTTTTCTTTTTCATAACTTCTTTAACACACTACTTCTCCGCTGCGAAGCGCGGGTATTCTGCTAGTTTCTCTATAAACCAAACTCAGTTTCCGCTAATTTCTTAAAATTAGGTTTCCTTATTGTTTGAACTGTTGGTTTTCTTTTATGACATTGATTTTGACTTACATTTTTTCTGTTTTTTGATAATTATCATTTTTGCTTTTTTCCAGTATATTTGTTTTCCCAAATACACACTTTCCTTTTCATCTTCTGGTCAGATATTTCTGTCTTCTAATCATTTAGCTCTTTCCCTTTCAAAGGTCATAACACTTGAAGGCAATTGTCATCATTTTAGTTCAAAGAAATTACTAACAGATATTTTTATAATGTTAACAGCACAACCGGCAAATACAAATATCAATGTAATGGCTCTTCAACCTGGATTTAAAAGCTCTGGCCAGCAGGGCATCACTTATAAGAGAAGTAGCTAAGCACTCCATCTTCTAAATTAGACTTACTTATCCTTCAAGTTACAAAAAGACCTGCATCATTTGACCATAGTGTACACCTAATGGAAGCATAGGCAGCAGCTAAGAAACATGCTTAGTCAAGCTAGTCACAGCCTATGAATGCAATGTGTTAGATGTGGTGAGTCTGCTATAAGGTCCAGATTTCCCCTCTCAAAAAAAATATTAGACTTTCTGAATGTGCTTACCTTCTGTTTGCAGAAGGGTATTGATTAGCTAGCTTTGAAGGAGGAAAAGAACATCTAAAAGGAACAAAATGAGAACATTTCTTACATTTTAAAAACCTCTTTAATGTTCAAGGATTGTAGACTTGACCGTTAATAAGAACAGAACTCATGCCCTATTATTATAGTATAAGCAGTGATAATCATAACCTGTCATTATTATAAGCTTACAGTTCAAAATGCGTTGGTTCATCCAGCATACATTGAGTATGGTGTAGTGACTAAAGTTCTGGACTTAAACCACAGTTCTTTCCTCACTGTATGATCTTGACCAGGTTCACTTCCATGTGTATATGGAACAATTAAATAAATACTCCCCTCAAAAAGTATCTGCATCTCCTCCTCATTCATTGGTCAAGAATCCTGTCTTCAACTCAAATTCACAGTATTTTGGAAATGCACCTTATCCTTTTGTCACACATGTGCACTTGGGGAACAGCATAAGGGTTTAAGTGATTATAATTCTCCAGCAAGACATGAAGTAGTGCTATCTAATAATGATCTCTCTTCTCCTACCTCTGCAGAAAGATTGACACCATACCATCCATGATGTGATTTCATCGTTCTTCCTCCCAAAATTCCTTATTGATGAAAGAGTGACCATCTTAGACAGTCTGCCTGATTGTAAAGTTGGAAAGACTCATTTTTGCATTTACCACACACTTTATTTTCAAAATTCCAACTATTTGATTATACAGAGTTAGCCGCAAAACACCTTACTTCTCCTGTTTCCAGGAAGTAAATGTTAATAGAATTTTGTTTAACAAAATAGAATGCATTTTACATTTTATAAGAATATAATTGGATCACGGACATGCAACATGAGTTGCTTGAGAACTTTTTCTCTTTTTTTAATGCCCATTTTTCACATTGTTTGCAATTGTCCAGAGTTGTTCACCGTTTAATTCCATTTAATTTGAATCTTCATTACGTCTTTTCTCCATGAAAATACAAAATAGTTTTTTTTTCTTGGCTATGACTACAAACTACTTGAGGTAGGAACATCTAAATAATATAAATTTTGGGTGGAGTAGCACTGAGGTAATGAAATAGCTACCTAACTGGCCTGAGCAGTTGTTGCTTATGCTATCAGTACCTTCAGCTGTCTCACTAGCTTCCTTGTTATCAAGGTGGTGACCCTTGTCCTTTCTTTTTTCTCTGTTGGTTTTTACAACAAGCCTTACAAAAGACACTTTAAATGCCCCTTTTGCCATATTTGCATCCTCCTTCTTTCTTCTTCTGTTTTCTTCTTTCACACCCACTGTAGTAATTGGTCCCTATCTCTGCTTGTGCTTATCATTTTTTCCACCAGATAACTGTTGTGTCATATTCCACAATAGTTTTTAACTTGCAACTAATGATGTAGTTATTGCGGGGTGGATGTGATTCAGTTTTGAAAAACCCATCTCATCACTCCCATTAAATTTAGATTGTAAATTTAAGATTTTTGTCTAAGAATAATATTTTTATGTGTCACTTTATTACAATGTTTAACATGTATGTATTTATATTTGTATGTATGTGTGAAGAGAACGATTGTGAATTTTGGAGTTTAGTGCAGGAAATCCCTTAGTGTGGAACCTTTGGTGGCCACGCAGGGAAGGCTGGGTACTGCAGTCCTGTGAGACAGCCCAGTAGTGGTCCATCAGTGAAGGTGGGATCAGGAACAGGAACAGACAGTCTCCACTTTAAAGAACTTCCCCCTGGAAGTTCCCCCGGGTCCAGCAAAAAAGAAGAAAAGTTGTGTATGGGTAGTCAGGGTTGGAAGGAGAGTGGATAAGACTACATGGGAGGAGTGGAAGGAGCCAAGAAGATTTATATTTGTGTAAGGTGATACAAAGATTGTGTATTGTTCTATTTTGGCAAAGATTTGGAGGTACAGCAAAATAAACAATTACATTCTCTTTGAACTCATAACTGTGTTATGTAGTTGTGTTTGCGTGTTTGGGACACTGCTAAGCCCCCTACATCACATCTGGCGCAGTCAACAGGATTTCCTGACTACCCGAGTGGCAGGAACCTGATTTTTGTTTTGTAAAATTGTTGTTGCCAAAACCCTCAGACCAACTATAGAATAATTCAGAATGATATTTTCCTTTTTTCCTCCGTACTGACCCCTACTCTCTTTTCTGTTTCTTTTTCCGGTTTCTTTGTGGTGGTGGCCTGCGCCACCTCCACCTACTCAAAGCTTCATGATGCTCCAACAATGATGGATGGACTAAAAGGCAGAATTCTACGTGACCATCATCATCAAGCCTTTCCGTGAGAACCCTAAATCCAAAGAGGACTGTTTCATTTATGTTAGGTAGAATGCCCAGTGGGGACTGGGCGGTCTCATGGTCTGGAATCCCTACAGATTTTATTTTTTTTTCTCCAGCCATCTGGAGTTTTTATTTTGTTTTTTCTGTCCCCCCTGGCCATTGGACCTTACTCTTATTCGATGTTAATTAATGCTGATTTATTTTGTTTTCATATTGTGTTTATTTTTCTATTCTTTATTATGTAAAGCACTTTGAGCTACTGTTTGTATGAATATGTGCTATATAAATAAATGTTGTTGTTGTTGTTGTTGTTTTTTCTGCGGTGGGCTGGCGCCCTGCCCGAGGTTTGTTTCCTGCCTTGCGCCCTGTGTTGGCTGGGATTGGCTCCAGCAGACCCCCGTGACCCTGTAGTTAGGATACAGCGGGTTGGATAATGGATGGATGTTCCTTTTTTTTACTACAAACACAATTCAGAGTAAATCCACTATATAGAATGGGGTACAACAAAAGAACAAAACTTCTGATAATCCCGTCAATCAACCAGCCTATGCATGAGTAAAAAGGACCACCAAATCGCAAGACTACCTGCTACATATTTACCTTTATCAGGAGGGGAATGAGACTGGGACGAGGGTAAGCTGGATGCCCTCAGTGATGGTTCCAGCAAAGAATGGGACACAAAGGTATGTGTCAACAATGAGTTAAACATGCTATGGATTTGTCCTGATCACATTCCACATTCCTATCTCATTGCCAGCAGTAGTGCAGCTTACAGTTTGCAGCCCTGTTACAGACCTGAGCAACATAGGGTGAAGTGGTGGCACTGAGGCTAAGGATCTGCGCTGATATCCGCTGCCGGTTCGAATCCCTGTCACTGCCAAAAGAGATCCTACTCTGCTGAGCCCTTGAGCAAGGCCCTTAACCTTTAATTGCTCCAATGGCTGACCCTGCGCTGTGACCCCAAGGGGTATGTGAAAACTAACAAATTCTTAATACAAGAAATTTTATAAGGCGAAATAAAGAACAAAAAAAACATGGTGACAATGGACGGTCCCAATATAGTAGTTCTGAAAACCTTGCCCCGTTATTTGTGTAAGATGATCACAAGATCAACCTCAAAGATCGCAGCATGGGGAATACCATCATGGGGACTGGAATACAACTCTCAATGTGCCAAATCAAACTCCAGGAAAACCGCAAAGAGGAAAATTTTCAGTAAGTGACTCTTCTGTTTCTTTCAGGGAGAAAAAGGTGTCCCAGAAACAGTGTCTGAATCCCACCGAGAAATTGTTAGAGACAGGACAGACTGGTCGGTTAGCTGACCAGCTGGACTTTAACTCCAGTCATGCCTTTGATGCCTCAACTGAGCATGCAGCAAAAGAGCCTGCGCTGACTGGCTGCTCAAGATTAAATGAGAAATGTCAAAGTCCTGATTGACAGCAGGCAAAAACACCCGAATGTCAGATAGATCTATGGGAATTGGAGGAGGTACTGCTACCGATGACAATGTGGCACTTACCACATTGATAGTGGCTTATTAGAAGCCACTATCAAAGGACTCAAGAACACTGCAAGAGCCCCTCCTGAAGCTTTCGAGAAATATTTTAGGCAACAGGGAGTAACACTGCTGCTGAGCATTGCCTGTACAGGTGAGTGATTCTTGTATAGTACATCATAAAGGAACCCAGTGCAAAGAGATCCCCGATGTAGGGTTAGGGAATCAAGTAGTACATGTTCTTACATTGGAATATGGTGTATTGGGAGGACTTCCTAGCTCTGAACCTCGTGTCTTGAAGGCTACTACCCAGACATTCAAGGATGGACAGATCAATGGACAGAGAAAAGTAAACTTAGAGCGAAAGGGTCCTGGATGTACCTGAAGGCAACTGAGTAGCTGCTGTTCCAACAGTAGATGAGAAGGTGATAATTGAACCCCCAGTACTAGGACTGTCTGACAGAGAAATAACTACTCAGACAGTGAGGCTAGCAACAGGTAAGAAAGACAGAGTGCAGAAGAAAAAGTGCCAGTCTATCAATGCCAGCATCCAAAGTATTCAGTCTCCTACAAAGCCAAACACTGTAAAAGAGGTACAGCAGTAAGGGGCCCACCTTTAATTCATGGAGTGTCTCAGACGGTCTATGTGCCACAAAGTAAAAAAAAAGAGCCATGTTAAGAACCACGGCTCTACTAACAATCGAGCATGAGAGTTTTTAGGGTCATGCCAACCTGAAACATCCAGAATGCATGGTGGCAGAGCAAGAGCAAAAGGTGGAGCTATGCTTACCCTACTTTTTCCATATGTACAGGGCAAGACAGCTGGTAACGGAAATTTGATGCTTTGAATGCCATAGCATGGGGAATGGTAGGTGATACTGGCCCTATAAAGCATGTGGAGAAGCCCAAAGCCATAATAACTATAATTGTTTTGCTCCTGACAGACAAAAGAGATGTGGTGATTCTTCTGCGTATTTCCAGAAGACTGGACCTTTCGTGGGCATGGCTGCATGACCCTTCAAGACTCAGGTCAAGGAGAGGCAATATCATGGACACCAGGCACGGTCTAATATACCGGCTGGGATGGATCAAGGCTTCTTAACCTGCTGGGAGGCCAGTTTAATGAAAGTATAGGGGGAGACTAACCGCATGGACTACTTGCTCCCCTGATACGATAGGTGTTAGTCTTCCAGGACTACATGGCCTTGTATGAATCCCTTCAGGGCAGTCTGGGAATTGCAGTCTTGTGAGAAAGCCCTGTTGTTGTCCATGGGTGCTACCAGAGGGAACTACAGGAATAGACCATCCCAACTTTAAAGAACTTCTGTCTAACCTGGACACACTTCCTGGATGCAATGTGGAAGCACCAGAAGTACTCCTGGGTCCAGCATAAAAGAAGCAAAGTCTGTATGGGTAGTCAGAGTTGGGAGAAGAGTGGATGAGAGTACATGAGAGATGTGGAAGTACACAAGATTTGTATTAGTGGAGGGAGATACAAAGATTGCGAATTGTTCTATTGTGGAAAGGATTTGAAGGTACTGAAAAATAAAAAAAAAATTATCTTCTGTTTGAACCCAGAACTGTATTGTGTAGTTCTGTTTTGTTTGGGTTTGGGACTCTGCTACGCCTCCAACTGGTCACTATACATATTTATATTGGAGGAGGAACACAGGATGGATGGGCATCCTGGCCAAAAACCAGTAAGATCTCTTACCCGGATGGCAGGCCCCAAGAGAATGTAAAGGCATCCCGGCCAAGAGAGGGAACAAGGTCACACCTGGACTAGGCAGTCCTAATGTATGGATGGACATCCTAAATAGAACTGTTCATTACCTAGGCGGGAAGTTCCAAATAAATGGACATGTGTCCCGACCAGACATGGACTTAATACCTTCCCTGGCCATGAGAAAATGATAGGGAAGGACTGTCTCTAGGGGATGTTTAATCCCTCCAGGTGTTAGATGGCAGCAGCCCTACATATCGAAACCCATTCAGAAACCAGCAGCGAATGCCAGTGGTTGTAGTCCAGCAGCACAGTCCTGCTGGGGTCTGTGAGTGCCACAAGGAGGCGCTGCAGGGAGATGCGCTCCCCAATTCATGGGACTTCCATTTGACCCAGAAATACTTTTATCAGGGAATGGCCCTGGCCCTTGAAGTATTCCCAAGTCCTCATTAAAAGAGACCGCACTCCCTTGTTCAGGCGAGTCAAAGCTGGGAGGAAGGAAAGCAACACTTGACTGGAGGAGGGTAGTGCGGTGGTGAGAGGAATTGTGCGTTGATTATGCAGAGAGAAAACCTGTGCTTGTGCTTGCTGCTTTTTGGAGGCATTTTGTGTAATAAACATATCCTTTATTTGAACTTGGGACTCCATGTGTGTTCATGTTCCAGTTTGGGGTTTGCTGACGGCCTGGTTTCATCATAACAGAGCAATGGTAAAATGTACTGTCCAAGGTGAAATAAAGTGCAGGCACAGTAACTTTTGGCCAAAAACCAAAATTATAGTGATTAAACCAACCATTGGCAGCAACTTTACATACACCTTCAAAAAAGACCTTCTGGAGTACTTCGCTAAGAAAGCACAGGTGTTGCAATAAAACATAATTTATAAATGTCTCCTATACTGTCCATTATCTGCCTTTTGTTTTTATATTCAAATATATACTTATATTTTTTTTATTCAAAATTATTTCTTGGTCTCTAAAAATATCTGAAATGTAATTTTGGAGGTCACAGGATCCAGTGGTTTTTAACAATTTTAGAAATGAAATACATTTTTCCAAGTGTACCATCTTGTGTTTTTATGGTTGCTATCATTTTGAGACTTTTTGTTGATGGTTTCTATGATTTTGCTAGATAAGGTTAACAGGAAGAATGTAGCATGTGACATCACATGGTCAAAGATATAAAGAACAGCATCATACACTTGTTGTTTGTCCAAGTTTGTGGATGCAGCTTAAAACACTTACTTGATTTTCTTCAGGGCGGCGCAGTGGGTAGCGCTGCTGCCTCGCAGTTAGGAGACCCAAGTTCGCTTCCCGGGTCCTCCCTGCATGGAGTTTCCTCTGGGTACTCCGGTTTCCTCCCACAGTCCAAAGACATGCAGATTAGGTGCACTGGCGATCCTAAATTGTCCCTAGTGTGTGCTTGGTGTGCGTGTGCGTGTGTGTGTGCGCGCCCTGCGGTGGGCTAGCACCCTGCCCGAAGTTTGTTTCCTGCCTTGCGTCCTGTGTTGGCTGGGATTGGTTCCAGCAGACCCCCGTGACCCTGTAGTTAGGATATAGCAGGCTGGATAGATGGATGGATGATTTTCTTCAAGATTTATACTGATTTCTGGTTAAAGACTTATTTTCTGTATTTTGACTACATCCTACAGTTTATGTTTTGGTTCTGTTCACAAAGTATTTTTCTGGTTTTTGACTCTATTGCTCTTATCTACAATTTTAGCTTCTCTTTTAGAAGTTGCGCTTTTGATTCTCAACCTCACTGTTCTGACCTTGGCTAATTTTTCTAATTTTTATCACTAATTCCCATTTCCTGATTCCATTCTCATTTCAGACTTCGATGGTGTGGATCTGCATCATGGACAAACTATCTGTCTCTCTATCTAACTGGCAGTTCAGTAAACTTACAATATGCTGATAGAAACTATCCCTGTATATATTATTGCAAGTGGCAATGGCCCTGTACCATTTGTGCAAGATGATTAAGGATGCTGTTTGCCTTTTCATGGCAGTGTGTGTTATATTACTGTATGTCCTGAACAGAAGGCAGTGGGGGACATCTAAAATTCTGTGCTGCCTTTGCACTGCCTACTGTACTTTGCAATCTTGGGCTGAGTTGAGCAAGTGCTTTAGCAGGATGTACTGAAACCAGTAATGAAGGACTCCACTGTGCACATGTAATTTTTAGTCAGAACAAATGTAGAAATCCAAGTCTTCTTCACAAGATCTCATAGGTGTTGTGCCCACTTCAGTTCATCTGTAATAGTCACTCCAACTAATTTAAAGCTGCCACCCTCTGAGCAGCATCCCAGCAGTGTGATCTTTTTTCTTGTTTTTAAAATCTATGATCAGCCAAAATTAAGGGTCATACTGTTGTTCTGGCACCACTTTGTCAGCAGGCAGACCTCTGTTTTTGTGACCTGTTTTATCATTGTTGGTGACCACGACTAACAACACTACCCTGTGGACTGCCCATACTAAGGGTCAATAAAAGATGTGATGCTGCCAACCTGAACATGCTAAGGTATGTTGCTGTAATATTAAAACATTATTGATTAACAGTTCTGCGGTGGGTTGGCACCCTGCCCTGGATTGGTTCCTGCCTTGTGCCCTGTGTTGGCTGGGATTGGCTCCAGCAGACCCCCGTGACCCTGTGTTCGGATTCAGCGGGTTGGAAAATGGATGGATTAACAGTTACACTCTGATTTTGTAAGTTGCGTTTAATAAATGCCTCAGATAAATAATATGAACTTTTAAAACCAAAACTGTGTCAAAATGTTATAAGCTTTATTGTTAGCATCAGTTTTATGATATTATTGTACATAAGCAAGGTCCATTTTATGAGTAATACATAATACTAGAATGTATTGTCAAAGGCAGTGGAAAAAGATCATGGGGTTTAAATTTAATTATTGTTTTCAAAAAAGCCAAATCATTTAATGTCATATAATAATTAAAACCAGTGCCACTGCTCTATCCATTCTCCAAAAGGCATGTAAGTCTTTCTATCCCATACATCATTGCGTATATGACTGCCATTAGCTGAATAAATTGTAAAGATGGGAAGATGAAAGAAGAAATTAATTTGCATCCATTTTGCTTCACATTGTAGAACATTCAGATCATGGCCATGTCAATATTGCATAAGTGGACTGTCTAGATCTAATGCAATTTATAGAGCTTTGGTTGAAAGAAAATTTAATCAGCTGGCTGGATGGGGCTGTAAACATAAAGGCCTTCAGTACCATGCTGAGCAAAAGCTGATAAAGAAAAATAGACTTAATAAGAACTTTAGCCGTGTATTTTTTGTGTAATATGTGTATGGGAGGATGATCCAGTTGTTGGTCTTTGTCACGGTACATGCTAGTTTGACATTTGGAATGCAAACTGGCATATTTCTTCAGCAGTTACATGTATTAGATGCATAGCACACACATGCATTTTGAACCCTGAAGCCAGCTACTTCTTTATGATGTCTGGATCTATTCCAGCAACTGTAATTAGTTGTGGGTAGCAAGTGTAGTTTAACAGCAGGAACTGGTGTCAGTATACAATGTTTAAAGAACAGTAGTGAAGCTGGAATTCTAATTAAGAGGAGCTCCCTGTCCCTTTAACAAAGATCTCCTTGTCAGCAACATGAAGCCTAAGAATATATAAGGGTGGCCACACTAGTCCACAGAAAAGGAGATCATTTGTGTGTTAACTTTTACTTTTTTAAATTATGATTGGAAGAAATTATAAAAGTAATTTCTAACATTACAAAATGTCCTTGGTTGTTTTACTCTACATAAAGCTTAAATAGGAAGATGTGAGTATTCATTGTTTAAGAATTTTTCTAAAACCCCAGCAGTGGATTTTCTAAGTGTAAAGTAGACATTTAAATCAGTAAATCATGTGCTTTATTGTTCTGTGCCAATATGAAACACTACATGGCTGGCAAAAGTTCCAGCCTAATGCTCTCCATTTGACATGATTTATTCATGTGGGGGGGGGGGTGCTCTTGCATTCAAGTATGGTCATTTTTGATTATTTCAAGTGTCTCAAATAAAGACCCACACAGTGGTTTGTATCTGCTTGATTGTACTGATTGTACTTTGAAGAGAAATGGTGCCATTTTTCCTCTTTTTGGCTCCTAGCTTCATTGGCGAACTGCCTTATGAACTTTCAGCAGGACACACAAATATAAAAGCAACCATGTTGCTGCAGTGTATCTGAAAAATCACCAGTTTAAATCCATGCTGTGTTTATCTCTAGCTGGTCTTTAAGCACAGCCTAGAGATGTGTTGAGTTTATCAGTCTTGATCATGCATGAAGGCCTTTGAGGCTCTTTGACTGTTCACAAAGATTATTGCTTATCCACAGTTGGAAAGTGGAACTAAAGGATCTGAATGTCGTTTTTATAGATGCTGCCTTCTATTTGGAGTTAACCCTGTAAAATTCAGCACTGGTTCCAATATTCAACTGAATACACACTGTGTGCTTTTTACCCTTAGCAAAAATATTGATTCAGTCCAATTCTTGAATGGAACTGACACACAATTATTCAGGTAAGGTTTAATTCAGAAAAATTATGTTTTTTTATGAATAAAGGCTAATAGCCCCCGTGACCCTGTGTTCGGATTCAGCGGGTTGGAAAATGGATGGATGGATGGTAATAGCGTGTTGTGTTTCACTTTTGCAAAAATTTCAGCATCAGTTCTGTTTCAGCATGCGACTGGTATTCTTAACAGTTTGCAGTGACCAGTGCTGACATAAGAGTACTTTCTGTCCGCAAAATTACTGAGGTCATGTTCTTAATGAATTATGGTAAATTGGGAAGTATGTTTGGGACTACATAATGTAATTTCTACATATCTGTCTAATCTAATTCAAAGTAGGCTGTTATGGCAGCACTTGCCAGGGGTCTGTTACTAGTCCACTCTTACACACAGCTGTAATCTTCAGTTAACCTAACCAGCATGTCTTTGGTGGTGTGAGAGAAAAACTGGGGTACCTGAAAGAAAACCCACACAGACATGGGGAGAATGTGCAGGCTCCAAATGGTCACCAACCAAACATAAGATTCGATCCCAGTACACTGGGTCTGTGAGCCGGTAGCACAGTGCGCTGCACCAGCATGCATAAAAGGCTAATATTTGGCTGGTATCTGGTCTGATAGTGTAGCCTGAATGCCTGTTCTGTGCTCTGTACTTCACTGGTGTCATTTAGGTCTCAAACATGTTTGGGACAGTAGTGTGCTTTCCAAGGTTGATAATTGATACTGCTCAGATAGGATGTGGCATCCAGTGAAGTGGGAATATCGACAGAGAGATCAATGGATGGATTAATGGATGGATGAGCATAAAGAACTATGCACATTTTTTTGTGGTTTGGAAAATCACAACTTCTATCGAGTGGATTACATGATTTATTTAGATGTTTGAAAAGCTTTGAAGATCATCAAAGCATTAGAGGTAATTTACAAAATTTGATTTCAAGCTGGTTAATGTGTTCAAATTGGACAGACGGAGTAGTTAAATAACATAAACTATTAATTTTTAGAGCATAGCAGATATTAGAAAACATCTTGTGAAGTGTAATTTGCAAGGAATAGTCAGTAAACAACCTAGGTTCTGTTACACGTGAAGTCTTTTGTTAAAACCAAAATGCAAACCAGAAAACAAAGAAAAAAAATCACAACAGGATTCAAAGCCAAAAATTTCCTAGGTGGTTTCATTTATTTATTTTTTTGCAACATGAGTCATAATAAAGTTTTGATTTTAATATTTGGATACTTCACTGTCCACTTTGCCTTCTTTTAAACTATGCTTGTGTTTAATCCTCACCGGTGTTGAAAATAGTAGAATGTTAAAATAAAGTTCTTTTGTTAAAAAAATCTTCAGAATCATTTTCTGTCATGTGTAGACATTTTATTGTGCAGTGAGACATCTCGGTTGATTGCTCACGTTGGTTGTTCAGGAAGTACTGTATGATGCCTGTTTTGCCAATCAGGATGACAGTCTTGTCTATCACAATACCCAAGATATGTCAGAGACTGAAACAATGCTCAGTACATTCCTCCGTAGCACTTGTGGGATGCTCATCTACAGGAAACAAGGAAGAGGAAAGTGTGGTTGGTATGTAATGGCAAGGGGAAGTTCCAAGGTCTTTGTGCAGAGAAAATGCAATAACGTGCATGATTGTACATTTTGATGTGTCTTTGTGTAGAAAGTATGGCATTTGACTGGAATCATTACCTGAGTTACATAGCTGTAGAAAAATACAGAAGTTTTAACAAGGCTTTAGGGAGGAATCTTTCTTGTTTTTCACCTCATAAGTCTTTTAACATTTTTTGGGCTGAATGGCCCTTTCTTGGCAACATTTTTCTAAAGTTCTACCTTCCTATTTTTTCCAGAATAACATCAAGTTCAGTTGTAAAGACTCTTTAAGTCCTACTTTCTGTTACACTACTTGGTATTTTATGCCATGTATCTATTTTTTTTGATGTGAACAAAAACATTGTAATGTCTGTGCAAAATTTATACTTAATGCGTTTCCATCTGTGCCTCTGTGTTCTTGTTGAAGACCTCATTTAATCAACTGTTCTAAATCTAGTCATAATTGTAAAAGCTACAATCATGTACTCTCAAAAACAAACTGTACAGACAAGAGGAGAATGCTCAACATGAGGTGCGGTCATCAGTAGAGCCCATCAGGATCTATTTTGGACTGTTACTTTTTGTAATTTATGTTAATGCCATTGATTTTGATACAACTAGTAAAGGTCTGATATTTGCAGATAACACTAAATTAGAGCGGTAGCTAGTACTGAGGAGGCAGTAAAAGTAATTGAAAAATGATTTTAAGAATTTTTAAAAGTGACATCTGAGCATTTGAAAATAGTAGTTTAATAATGCCAAGTGCTACATACATGCAAAAGTAACATTAAAAGATAAGTCCAGTGTTTATTTCACAATTGTAGCTTACATTCATTTGCATAGTAACTTATGTTGTTAAGTGAAACTTTATATATAATTACAAAAAAAAAAAAAAAACAAAACAACAACTCCTCCAATGGCATACAGTGGCAGTCCTAGAAACACCAGGTCAAATTTGAGATAAAAGACAAATAAGCAACTTTCACAATCACTCTTAAATTTTGTGCCCCTGCTTAATCAAGTGTGTACTATTTCACTTTGGCAAAACAAAGTTAATTGTTTGATTTATACTTATACTTACTGAAACATCTTATATTAAGTTGTATTTGTTTAAATTATTGTTGGAGTTTGAAATTTGTTCTGCTTTAACATACTATACTCAAATGAAAGCAGCATTTACACATTTGACTTTTTCCTGAAGTCCTTATAAAACAACATTTTCAAGAAAGGTCAAAGAAGCAGCATGAAATAATTAAATTCAAGATATACTGTGATATATTTCTTTTTTAATTTATTATCTAGATTCAGTACAGTATACCTTCTGCAGGATTACAAGAAAAGATTACACAAAATCCAAGGAGACAACATTTAAATGAAGTTTCCAGCAAGGCAGTGTTAATTTAGGAAGTGGCTGCATGTGATTTTTATGTGTATGTCATTATCTTTTTCTTATACAATGTGACAAATTTTTCAGAAGCAAATAGTGTGAGGCATTGAAGGAAGTGGTGCATCACTGTGGGAAAGTTATTATTTTCACAGATTTTAATTAGAGGTTAAATTGGGCCAGAATGGACTGGAACTGAGAATGATAGTTCAAAGAATAAATATTGTACATTTAATATGCTTAAATGTTTAGTTTAACCCCTCATTTAACATACAACATAGTGCAAAATGTAAGGTACAGACCTCAATGATATTTTATGCTTACACATACACAATTAAATCAGTTGCAAGGCATAAAAATGTATATTATATGTATATGGAAAGGTGTAGGTTATTCCCTCCCTGAAAAAACAGAAATGTTTAGATACTGTACTCAGTTCTTTGGCTGCACACCTTACATCATATATAGTACATAAACAAAGCATATCCTATATAGTGAAAACAAAAAAGGGCAAGATGAAGGGTTAGGTGCCTTTTCAGTAGCTCCATTTAATGTTCATTGTATATTATTAGACAGCACAAAAATGCCTGGGTAAGTCACAGTCAAATTCTAAAGGTCTCCTATCAGGAGACCGCCTCTGAGGATCTAGCTCGCTCTATCTTCTTCAGTCGCTAGTTCAAAAACCAATGCTGACTTCTAGTCTGTTGTTTTCTTATATACCTGGTGTGAAGGAAAGGGTGGGTCTTCCAAGTCTGTGAAAAAAGTAAGAAGGAAGTAGAAGGAGTTAACAAGCACATTACACATGGCTGAACTATTCCTACCATGGAAGATCCCTTAAGATGCTCCCTAGGTGTGCAAAATAACTCATGTGGATTCGAGCCTAAATTATTATTTTTTATAAAATAAATAATTAAGCAGTGTAAAAAATCTATCCAATAGTAATGTGATTCAATTAATGAAAAAAGTTAAAATGTTTAAGCTAACTCTGATTTGGACCATGTGTGACAATCAATGTTGGCTGAAGGAGACTCCCGTTGGTGACATAATACAGAAGATGTCTAAATCACTTCCCTGACTATTCTGTTGAGACTTTTTGATCAGTCATTTAAAACTTTTACTCATTTATTGTATACTTTTTTATTTTATAAACTATATTTGGTATCTATGACTATAGAAAAGTAAAGACTACACAATCAGTCTCTTCACATTTGTTAGGGGATGCTGCCCAATTCCTGTAACGGAGTAACAGAGAACAAGGGAACAATGTAATTTTCCATATATCTTATCAGCAGTCACACTGATCATTCCCATACAACCATGTTATTACTGTTAGAATGACACTCCAAGATATAACTTAATGTTGAACTCTTTTTTAAGAATGGTGACTAATTAAAACTAATGAACAATTTCTGGTGATGCCACTTCTATATGGCATCAAATCTCAATCCAGACTCTTTTCAGGTCTAGCTCTTAGCTGATAGAACGAGTTGCCCCTCTTCATCTGAACCACTGACCTCCTCAGTGTGTTTAAGAAGTGTTTGAATATTTTCTTGTCCCATGAAAATCTTTCTAATTGCTAATGGTTTTGGTGTGCAGTTCATCATAGCTAAAACAATAACTACTCTTGTTTTTAGAGTTCTTCACTTGTGATAGTCAGTTTTGTAATCTGGTTTTGTAGCACTTTGTTCAGTTTGGGTAAAAGCATCTGCTAAATGAGTAGGTATACATGTAAAAATAAATGCAAATTTTATGCTTTTAAGGTAAAGTGTGCCAAAAGTGTTCTTCTTTTGTCTTCTTAAGCAAAAGAGGTTAGCAGATGGAGAAAAGATCAGGGGCCTCATGTATAAGTGGAGCATACGTATAAAAATGTTGCTTACACCCGTTTCTACACTCACTTCAAGATTTATAAAACCTAAATTTGGCATAAAGCCACGCACATTGTCATGCCAGACTTACCCTGTGCGTACGCAAGTTTTCACTTGGTTTTGCAAAGCCAATGTCCAAGCAGTGGTACTGTTCCTGTGTGGTTTCACATTCTTTTTTACATTCACATCCCTGATGCAGCTTTATGAAATACACTGAAATTAACCGCATATCATTTTTAAATTTAAGGCATCTGATTGTAATCAACCTGTAACAATATAATGGTGAACAGACTGGCCAAACTATTCCAAATACCATAGCTGCTTTAGCATTGCTACTCTCAGTGTACCACTCAGATTATTTTAACCCACTGTATCTAATGGTGGAATCACAGCTGTACAGCAGCTGATCAGAAAGCTCTAGGGCGGAGAGTGCAGAGGATTAACAGGATACTACATCTACCCTGGAGAACATTTATAACACACGGTGCCTCAGCCATGCGCAGTCTAGTTGAACTTCTCCCATTCTGCAAATGCTTCAGAGCCTTTCCTGCACAAACCATGATGTTCAGAAACAGTATCATCCCAAGAGCTCTAAACACACTCAATCAGTCCATCAAGTGCTCCATGTAGAACTGTTTGTACTTAGAATTACAATTACCTTCGTGTAAACTTGCACTACAGTCAT
This sequence comes from Polypterus bichir lapradei, assembly GCA_026402145.1. Lineage (NCBI taxonomy): Eukaryota > Metazoa > Chordata > Cladistia > Polypteriformes > Polypteridae > Polypterus > Polypterus bichir. The sequence goes on along the minus strand of JANRMT010062825.1, from coordinate 33,475,631 downwards.
AATATTGCACAACCTGAGCCACAGCGTTCTAAGCTTACAGATGGTTTGATATTTATTAAAGAGCTTATTTTGTGGTGATTGGTTACATGGAGAAAAAAAGAAGGACAGGAATTAGGGGTTAGTACGTTTGAAAGAGACAAATTGGGATCAGGCAACAACAACTGCCCGAGATGGATATGTTCCTACATAGCCACTGGGTTCCAGCGGAGATAGCCAGATCACCGGGGTCTCCGTGAATGATTATATCAAGGGGCAGGCAGAGGAGGGAGCACAAGCAGAAGCTGGGCTGCTGGGGCTACGCTTTTACTCAGCTAAGGAGAAATCCTGAAAGACCACCATTCCCCAGTCTCTTTGTTGCCAACGTCAGGTCCCTGAACAACAAAATGTATGGACTCGTCCAGGACAGTTGTGTGATAATAATCACTGAGACCTGGCTACACTTAGGTATCCTGGATGCAGCTATCGAGCTAGCCAGCCACGCTAGCCACTGCAATGACAAGAACCAGGACTCCGGTAAGAACAGTGGAGGAGGACTGTGTGTTTACACTAGAAACAGCTAGTGCGCAAACACTGCCATTATTGAAAGCCACTGCTCTCCGGACTTGGAGCTCTTGGCAGTTAAATGTAAACCTCACTATCTGCCCCAGGAGTTCACTGCTGTTGTTGTCATAGCAGTTTACATACCACCAGACGTTAACGCTAGCTCGGCACTTGGCTATATGCTAACAGCTATAAACGCCTTATCCAGATGAGGTTTTTATTGTGGCAGGTGACTTTAACCATGTCAATCTGAAGGCTGTGTTTCGAAGGATTGAACATGTGAAATGTGCCACGAGACAGGAGAAAACATTGGACTGTGTGTACACTAACATCTCCAAAGCATACAGAGCCTTTCCCCTTCTGCATCTTGGACAGTCAGATCACCTGCCACTTTTCCTCACCCCAGCCTACCATCTCTTAATCAGACAACATCAACTCACAATAAAAACAATTAAAACCTGGCCAGAAGGGGTATCCACATAGCTTCAGGACTGTTTTGAACATACTGACTGGAGTCTGTTTCACACTCAGGATACTGAGGAATACATATCAACTGTCCTCTTTTACATAAGAAACTGCATTGATACTGTTACCATTGATAGGCAGATCCATGTTTTCCCAAACAGTAAGCCATGGATGACAAAAGAGGTCCAACTCCTCTTGAGGGAATGTGATGCAGCCTACAGATCGGGGGACAGAGAGCAGTACAGCCTGGTCAGACATAACCACAAAAGGGGTGTAAAGACAGCCAAAGTGGCCTACAAATGAAAGATTGAGGATCACTTCACCACCAGGGACCCGGCATGTGTATGACAGGGCATTCGGCACTTAACTAACTTCAAGAGCAGCAGAGACCCGCCTGTAGGAAACAATGCATGCTTGGCTGAAGAACTGAACCACTTTTTTGCCCAATTTGAGAAAGGATCAGACTATGCCAATACACCCAGGCCAGCCACAGCTGATCACACGTTTATCTTGCAGACACACAAGGTTGGACATGTTTTGAAAACTGTAATGTCAAGAAGGCAGCAGGCTCTGATAGGATCCCGGGCAGGGTTCTCAAAGATGGTTCTCACCAGCTTGCAGAGGTTTTAACAGACATCTCCAATTTCTCCCTGGCGTATGCCATTGTCCCGGCCTGTCTAAAATCTACTACTATCATCCTGGTGCCCAAGCAATCCAACATCAGTTCTCCCAATGATTATAGACCAGTGGCCTTAACACTAATTTTCTCAAAGTGCTTTGAGAGAACCAGCACCAGTGCGCCTTTAGGGCAAACAAATCCACAGAGGATGCCTTTAACAATGTGCTCCACATTGCAATGTCTCACCTAGAGCAGAAATGAGCATATGTGAGGCTGCTGTTTGTGAATTATAGCTCTGCCTTTAATACAATTGCCCCCAGGATACTAGTCTGGAAGCTACAGGACCTGGGCATCCACGACCATCTCTGCCTGTGGATTAAGGACTTCCTGACCAACAGCCCACAAAAAGTGAGACTTGGTCCCCACACCTCCCTAGGCCTGACACTTAGTACAGGAGCACTGCAAGGGTGTGTGCTCAGCCCTGCTCTATACTACCTTTACACCTATTACTGCACACCCCAAAAACATGATCATCAAGTTCGGGGACGACACAACGGTTGTGGGTCTATTCTTAAATGGCTATGAGACTGCTTATAGGGATGAAGTCTACAGACTGATAGGATGGTGTGCAGTAAATAACCTGTACTTAAACATCAAAACGACAAAGAAGGTCATCCTGGATTTCAGACGGAAACAGGATGTGCGCCTGCCATTCAGGATAGAAGACCAAGAGGTGGAGCATGTGATGTCTTTTAAGTTTCTAGGGACCCACATCAGCAGTAACCTAAAATGGAGTATAAACACCGCTACTGTAGTGAAGAAGGCCCAGCAAAGATTGCACTTCCTCAGGATACTGAGAAAAAAACACATCTCTCCCACTTTGCTGAAGACTTTTTTTCACTTCTCAATAGAGGGCTTACTGACCTACTCCATCCTGGCATGGTTTGGAAACTGTTCAGAGGCAGACAGGGCAGCCCTCCAGAGGGTGGTTGACACAGCGCAAAAAATCATTGGACTCTCCCTACCTCCTCTGAAAGACATCTACAGGTCATGCTGTTATAGCAAGGCCTGCAGAATTATCAGCGACAATACTCATCCTTTTTAACACGCCTTCACATTGCTACACTCGGGAAGGCACTACAGGGCCATAAGACTGAGGAACAGCTTTTACCCCTCAGCTGTCTAAGAACTTAATTATCTGCCATCTATCCCATCATCCCTACTTTCACTTTCACCATCTTAATAGCCTTGGACTTGTTTACATGAGAGAAACTGTGTGCAATTACTGAGAGAGAGAGAGATGTTAGGAGCACGCGCTGATACAGCGCATTGCCGCACCCACCACATGACGTTCCAACTCAGGATACCAGAGATGCACTTTTAATATTGTATGCACTTTAATTATAATTTTTTTACATTATTTTACAAATCCAAACAGTTTTTTTATCTGTGTATGTGTGGGGATGTGTCTGTGAATGATGAAAGCATCTCTGGGAGAGCTGATTTAAATTTCGTTGTATTGTTCACAATGCAATGACAATAAAAGATATTCTATCCTATTCTATTTTGCCATTGTCTTTTAAAAAAACACTGAACGGGAAAGGTGATATTTATATTGATTTGCATATTAAAATATGAAAATTTCTGGGAGAAGTCAGGGTGGGACAGCAGGCACAGGCAAGTACATTACTTTTCACGCTGACCGGGATTTATGGAGCTGAAGTGCATGGATTACACACGGTTTTGTGCATCTGAATTTGTTTTTGTGCATATATACATTTTCACTTTTGTCCGTATGCCATGTTTTAGTGTGAGTTCTGTGTACTGTGTTAAGCATGAGGCCCCAGATAACTTAATTGGTGCTGTAACCACATGATGGTGAAATTTACTGATGCAAGTCTCCTTTTAGCTAGAAAATCTTCCATGAGGACATATACAAGGACAGACTCACTATTTGAACCACAGATGGGTGAAATTTCATGTTCAGGGACACACAGTGAATGTGGATGTTGTATGTGGTGACAATATATATTAACATCAGATATTTCACTTGTTTAAAGAGTGTTGATAGTGGATGACTAGTCTTGTTTATAATGTGAGTTTTGGTGGATAAAGAAATAAATCAAGTTCAATTTTCTTGTTATATGTACAGAGCAGATCAATCAGGCATGTGTAGTATGTCACACATTCAGAGAAATAAAGAACCTATTTTGTTTACGTTGGATGGACTTCTTATATGTGGCATTTGTTTTCTTTTTTAAATAATAATTTAATGATGTCCTCAGCGGAGGATACATTGTGCAAAAACTGAATTTGTGTACTTTTTTGCTTCTTATTTCATTATAGAATAGCTCATACTATGGAATTGTATTATTTTTTGAAAAGTTTGTTTTGTTTTATTCCCAGGCAATTTTGCTCAAAAGTGATGTTATATGTTAGCATCTAGTGTAAATGGTAATAAAAATAAGAATCTGATGTGGTCAGCATGACTTTTTCCATATTTGCAACATGGGTACAATATATGCTGTAAATTTACTAAAGTATATGCTAGATGCACTACTACATTTTAAATTATAACGATTTAAAAACTGGAGCTTTGGATTGAACTCAGAACTCTCAAAAGTCATTTTAAATTATTAAATACTTATGCTAAGTTTTGGGAACTTCTAAGTTGACCTGATGTTTGTATGAACTTTAAAAAACTTTGAACTTTAACAACTTTAAGCAAAATAGCTGGAATTCAGTCAAAACCTATTCAGCCATCACACATTATTCACAAAATGTAAGAACAGTTGGTCCATTCGTTCTCAAGTTACAGTGTCTACAAACTTTTTATCACCAACACAGAAACTCACAGAGCACACATTTTTTTCAAAAATGCACACAACATGTCCTAGAGATATCAAATATGTTTTTCCATTAAAGAATATAAAAGCATTATAAAAGCAATTCCAAAAAATGAAATGTACATTTCAGAAACACAAAGGGAACAATGTGTTAAAAATATGTTGGGCAGAAAATTTTACCAATTATTTAATTCAAGTAACTGCTCATGCTTTGGCTGACCAGGAACATAGATGGAAATCAACCAGCCACACCAGCCATTTTAAATATTTGTACGAGTTAAATTCTCAAACTGTGCTGTTCATCTTTCCAGATGAGTAAGACATAGTCCTGTAAATGCAATGAATCAAATATATAGTGGTCTAGACATTAATATTGAATAAATAAGTGAATAAAATATGGGTTTACAAGATTTGTAAATCATTACATTCTGTTTTTATTTACATTTAACACAGCGTCCCAACTTTTTTGGAATTGGCGTTATAAATAAGTTGGCCACAGTTGATTAAAGTGGATTGAACAGGTTCAGGTGATAGATGGCAGTTTTTACCTACAAATCCATCAGTTAATAATAATCAAATTACCTGTGGGTATGTAAAAAAACTGCAAACAGTTTTATTTATTCATTTATTTTTTGCCCTCGTCAACTTCTTCATTTTTTGGGTATACCTAAATATTATGAATTTGTATTTTTAGAGTTTCTGATATATAGAGCTAATTAAACCCAAACACTTAGATTGGGATCAATATTAATCTGTTATATTGGACTCAGTTATTGCTGGTTGTGATTATTTTGATTTTGTATGGTAATGTACAGTTCATATTTCGTTGTATCCTATATAAATACCTGGCAAAAGTCAGCGATATGTCTAATAAAATAGAATGGGAAAATAGAATGTGAATAAAACATCTCAACAAAGTTCAGGTTAATCTGAATGAAAGAAATGTATAAACACTAGCCCAAATGGCAGTGCTTACTTAAGTGTGTATTAACTCTTAAACAGTTGAAAAAAAATAATGTAAATCTTCTTCTCAGCTGCTACTGTTTATGACTTTGCTCCTCAACAGTTTAATCTGGAATAATTTTACAATAACCCACATAAATCTGGAGTACTAAACAATAGTAGGAGATGACTTGCATATTGTTATTGTTCAAAATAACCCTTTTTAAATTATAACTCATGGGAATAAAATGTTATTGCATTCCTTACTGATTTAACCTACAATAACTGAAAAGTGCCTGATAAAAATGAAAGGACAACATTAGGAAATACCTATATTACAGTTCAAAGTCAATAGTATTCTTAGGTACATCTACAGTACAGTTAACATGTGATATGGGTGACAAATGGATCTTGAAATTGACTATTTAAATATCAAGATTATGAGCAAAACAGGTGTATGTTTTTTTAAACACTATAATGGATTTCTAGCCATTGCATGCAATAAATTTGGAAAAATGTGGTACTTAACCATATATAAGTTGTCAAATCTTAAACATTTTAAAAATATTCTAAGATATTTTGTTTTTCTTTTTTTCAAGTATAATAACAGTCAATAATAACTAATCACACTTATATAGCGCTACTCAAAGCTAGTTGGTCTCACCCACTCAATTTCTACTGCAGACCTGAACTGATGTGTTTGATCTATCGCCACTTTTACTTTTCCTGTCACCATTTATGGATTATTTTTTTCCAAAAACAACAAGGTAATAGTGCAAAAGGAGTGGAGAAGATTTTAATCAGTGGTCCATTGTCATGCTCTGACTTTCAGTGGCATGCATTTGCTAGGTAATAGCAATCTGTCACATCATTTCCTATATCTGGTTTCCAGAAGTTTAAAAGGATTGATGTCACCATAAACTGGTGTCGTTATGTACATTTTATTATCCATTTGGCATTTTTAAAAGTCAATTCTAGATTATTCTTTGCCAGCTTCTGAAAAAATAATTTTTGATGTGGCAGTTTTTAACCAAGTCTGTTATATGTACTTTTACAAATCAACAACAATTTATTTTTGTATAGCTCAAAAACACACAAGAATGGGCGTCAATGGGCTTTAACAGGCCTTGTTTAATTGGCACCCCCTCCTCGTTGACTCTCTAAAAAGACAAGAAAATGCTCCTAAAAAACCTTGCAGGAAAAAACTGAAGAAATCTTGGGAAGGGCAATTGAAAGGGAGACCTCTTCCAGGCTGGGTGTACAATAGTTGTCAAAAATAGGGTAAATACAAGACAGAACGCAAAATGCATTTAATCCTCTTTTCAAAGTTAGATCACCAATCTATTTTTGTCACTCCAGAAATACAATATAATAATATAATTTGTTCTAGTACCGCGTTCTTCACCAAATGCAGGGGTACAGTGCCACAACAACTTTCAAGGTAAAATGCAAGTATAGATTATACCAATCACTAAATACAGAACTAGTGCAGATAAAGATATAGATTTGTTAAAATGGACAGAAAACAAAGTAGAAGCTGATTAATGTAAATGAAAATCAACAATATCTGTCCATTAATCAACTGTAGATCTATGGCCAGTTGACAACAGAAAAGAGATGAAATAGTGAGAAAGAGAGTCAAAGACAATGTCAGACATAATCAGAGTCCTGCAGAGCTTGGCCAAATAACCACCTACCCCCTCCCAGACATTCCACAGCAGAGTCAGTGCTGGGCTGTCAAATCTTAGGAAAGCACCCTTCTATTCAATGATTCAGTGAAAAATCAGTCTCCAAAACTAACCCAGCCAGAAAAGAAGATATGGATGTGCAGGTAAATAAGTGTGTATGTGTGTGTGTTTGTTTGTATCATTTCCTCTATTATCTATCCATTGATCGTTGATGGGCTCTCCCACCATACTGCAGACATCACAGTCAACTATTTTCTCATTCATGTAATACCTGCAGATACTTTTATCTCATCTGCACATCTTTTATTTGGACGCCTTCTTGGTCGTTTCTTGTTGGGAATACACTGTAGACTACTATATACCCAGCCCATCTCCAGTTTATCTTCTTAATATAAATCAAATCTCTTCATAACAAATACCGACATAACAGTTTTCAGAATAATGAGTACTTTTTGTTGACCCAAGCAAATGTTCATACATAATGTAAAACAAATTTTGTTCTAACAAAATGTAAATTTCACTAGAGTGAACTTTTTTTGACTAAAAATGGCCACCAAGATAATAATTCAATGCAAAAAATACTTTTTTTAAACTTTTATTGAATTTATTTAAAGCATGTCACATTCCATACAATCAAGTCAAACTTAACAAAACTAAATTCAATTCAACCCCCACCCATGAGAACGTGAAAGGCCAACAGCCACAGTAAAACTTTTAAGAGTAGCACAGAGGGAAAGGAGTCTTTCTCCTTAATATAAGTGGCTTATTCTAAAATATTATTGAGTAGATCCTGCCAGGTTTTAAAAATGTTTTGAACTGATCCTCTAAGAGAGAATTAGACTTTTCTAATTTCAAATAGTATATAACATCAGTTACCCACTGGCTTAACAGAGTTGGGTTAGGATTCTTTCAGTTGAGCAAGATAAGTCTACGTCAGTTTTCCCAAACTCAGTCCTGGGGACCCCCTGTGGCTGCAGGTTTTTGTTCCAACCAGCTTTTGTTTTTAATTGGACTCCTGGGCTAATTAAGTGATGTGTTATTTCCCAAGTTCTGTATTTTGGGAACAATATAGAAATTTGAAAATTAGGTTTGGTAAAAAAAAAAAAAAAAATCTATTGAAATGTACCAAGCAGTTATATAGGAATAATGTATTTTTTTCTTTTTAGCAATATTTTCATCTTGATTTTCATTCTACTTTTCAAGGTGTTCTAAATTGTTTAATTAATCCATTATTTACTAATCAGTAGGTCTAACACTAAAGTAGCAGCCTTTGATTATTCAGTGTTGTTTGCCTGCGTGTCTGCTTTGCTCCTTTTTTATTGTCGTTAATAAGATACAACGAAGGGGTAAAACTGCACAGAGAAAGGGCAAAATATAATGAAATCAACAAAAGAGAGTTAAGCATTTAAATCTATAGCAAAAGCAGAAATATTTCTAAATATCTTATAAATGTAAAAATCATGCTGCTGTGCTTTTCTGAATGTAGAATAAGAGAAAAAATACCAGCTAATTAAGATCAGTGCTATCAGGTGTTGTCACTGATTAGGAATCTGGTTGAAACAAAAACCTGCAGCCACAGGGGGTCCCCAGGACCAAGTTTGGCAAACACTGGCCTATGTGCTAATACAGGGTGGTCCAGATCTAAGTATGCAGATCCAGATCGTCTGGATGACTTTAATTTATGTGGGGACGATTCCAGTTCAGCGCAAAGATGATTCTGCATGTCATCAGTTTGCACACTTCTCGATGGTCCGGGATTTTCTATGTATTAAACTTAATAAGTTATAGCGTAATGAAAATTGCATAATTAGATCTGGACCATCCTATAGTGAAGTAAAAGCAATAACAGTTTGTTTGTCCTTAAGTCCATCTGGGATTACACCAAACTCAGCTATTAACGGATTAGGAGTGATTGTGACACCAAGGCTGTCTGAGAGGCATTTAAATTTTTTTGTCCAGAATGATGTTAATTTGGTACACGACCAAAAAATGTGGCCTAGTGAAGCTGGAACTTAATTGCAATGTTTGCAGGTTGGATCCGGCCCTAGGAACATTTTGGACAATTTTAAACAAGACAGTTGTGCCTGATAAAAAAAAACTTTTAGGTTGAATAATTGAATGCTCTGCGCTTATGGCTCTAGAGTGAATTCTGTGCATGGCTGCCATCTACTCCTTTTCTGAAATGTTGAGTAAGAGATACTTTTTCCACTGTATTTTGGGATCTTTAAAAGGAAGGGACTTTAAAATGGTTTTATTTATTATACAAATGCTATCTGCATCTTCAAGTCTGATAAATATCTCTTCTGGAATAGAAATAGATGGGAGATGAGGAAAATTGGAAAGATTTTGCTTAACAAAGTTTATAATAGGGAGATACTGGAAAAATTGTGTTGTGTAATTGTGTAAATTTAGAGTGTAATTGTTCATAGGATGCAAAGAAATTATTTATATACAAATCTAAATGATTTAATCCCATATGTTTTCCATACATTAAAAACTGTGTAAGTTTGAGAGGGTGGAAAAAGGTGATTATCATATAAAAGTGGCACAGATAAAATATTCTCTAACTTGAAGTACTTCCTACATTGGTTCCATATTCTGAGTGAATGAAGTACAATTGGGTTGTTAGTATATTGACGATACGTTGTATTTACTGGTGTACAAAGCAAGGAATATAAAGAGGTACTGCATGATTTTGTTATTATTGCAGACCAAGGTAGTCTGTGTTCAGCTATTTGTGTCAGTGTCCAGGTTTTATAGCTTGTATGTTTGCCACCCAATAATAAAACTGAAAAATAGGTAGAGCCATGCCGTCTTCTCATTTAGATGCGTGGATATTTCAGATTTCAAATAAACGAGGTTATAACTGAATCTAATTTCTTAACAAATGATTTGTTAATGTGTATGGGGATGTTTTATACATATACAACCATCAGGGACACCACTGAGCCCCAAACCTCAGACACAGTAATTCTGACTTTGGATGAAAAGATATTTATTCATCCAAAGCACCCTTCCAGTCACCACCCTTGCAAAGATCAGCCACAATACAAATAAATAAAACAAATTCTTCTTTTTTCTATCCTCCAAGAATAAATGCCCACTATCAGTATTGTCCTCCGCCGACCACGCCCTCTGGCGTTACCCAGGGACCTCAACAGGGCTGCATTTGCAGACTCCAATTCCTATGCAACCCTGCATGTGTTCTGATTGGAACCAGTCTTGAGCACCCCTGCCCCCTTAAGTTTGGGAGTATGAACTGTTCCTGGAATCCATTATAGAATGCTCGTAGCTGGCATAAAGATTATACAGCGTTCTGGCTGGATTGTTTCTCCATTCCAGCAGTCTTTATATTAAGGCATTAATATTAAGTCCGGGCAAGAGATTATCCTCCATCCTATCCAGGTTGCTTGTCCTTTCTCTCTTTTTCTCTTACTATATATATTTATATATATAGTATATATATAAACACAGGTATTGATTAAGTTTGGCATATTTGTAACAATCTTGTAACAGTTTTGTTGCAATTTTATAGGTGCTGTCATTTTGTGCTTGTTTTTCATGGCATGCAGCCATACTGTACAGTACAGTATATAATTTCTGTTTTTGAACATAATATTTCAAATGTGCCTTTCTTTTTATATTGTAGGATTTAGCAGAGTGCATGGTACAGTTTTTATGATATGCCCCAAAATTTTATTAAGCTTTTTGTTTGCTTCTGCGATTTGTCCAAATGGTGAATGTAAACACCTTAATACTACTCAAAAATAGGTTCTTGTAATACCAAATCTGTCATCCTGTGTTTATACTAAATATTCTTTTACAGTTGCTCACTCTCCTCAGCAAAAACTCATTTTACAGTTTTGTTTACAAAAAGCAAGGTTTTAGAGCTCATTGCTACATTTTGAAACTGACTTGATTTATAATGTGTTTCTTTATTTTTGCTTTTGTATTATCTGATCCTCTTTGAAGTAGAATTTTGGAGAGTTTTACTGGGTGTCCATTAGAGTACACTACATTTCTGTAAAAAAAGATTTTTGTGTGAAATGCTACATAATGTTATTTTAAAGTAGCTATTTCTTTTTTATTTAATTTGTAAATATGAATACATGTATTTTTAAGAAGCTTCTAGTTTAAAATAATTTTTGTAAAGCCTTCCCATTTCATTACATTCAGAAATATTTTGTACCAAGGCCTAAAAGGACACAGAACTTAGCATTTTATTTTTTCATTTTGTATTGTTTACTATATTAAACTTAACATAAATTTTGCATGAGGGTTCTGGGCATGGTTTATTTCAAATGTTAAATCACCTAAAAGAATAGGGACTTAAAAATAAAACTGAACTGGGACATGTGCAGTTTATCATGAGTCACTCAGAAATGTATATAAAATAGATAATAATATTAAACAACTAAAAAAATCACCTAAAGACAAATATTTTAAATTTATATATACCTAAAAATTATATTTTACAGAATTGCATTTCTATTAAATGCATTGCAACAAGATTTTTTTCATGGATTTTCTCCTATGTTTCGATGATGCATAAGTTTGACTCATTGGTAGTTTAAAACTGGTACTGTGTGATTGTGCCATACTATATAGCATTGTGCACAGTTCCAGGTTGGTTTCTGACACATACCTACCACTGTGGAGCTAGGTTACAGCTCTGTTTAATCCTAGATTAAAATGTCCAGTAAAGTAATGGTTGCAATATTTTTGTTTGGCATAATTATTATAAAGTTGTTTTTATGTTTTTACAGATTCTGCTTTGGAGTGGTTTACAGTGGTTAGAGCTGCTGCCACACAGCTCCAGAAAACTATGCTCGAATCCCAAAATACTGTCGGTGTGAACTTTTTACATTAAATAATTTTAAAGACATATTATAACTTATGCCTGCATTGTTTTCCCCAGGTATTTTGGTTTTCACCCCATACCCCAAAGATGTCCCAGTGACATTTCTTAGGAACACTAAACTACCCCCTTTGTGCGAGTATGGCTCTGTTCCTTTGCTCGTTAAACTGCCCTGCATTACACTGGGAACCTATCAAGACCTTGTTTCATGCCTTGTGTTCAGTACCTACAGTACTCTGGTTGCCTGTGACCCTGAAATGGGCAGGTTCAGAAAACACGTGAATATTGCAAGCAAAGGTAATATTAAATAAATAAAATCCTAAGACATAAATATAGCCTCATGTAAGTGACATGGAAATGCATTGGGTTTGGTAGAGGGGTATGCATTTTGATAAAATAAAGGATACCTCAGGAAAGTACAGATAATAAATTGGCAAGACTAAAGGTGATATTTTCAAATACATTGGCAGGTTTAATAACATCTTTAAAAATAAATATGGTCCATGTACTTGGTATATACTAAAAAGTATTTATGTAATCATGGTGTATTAAAGTTTTTGCAAAGAATACACAATAGGTCCAAAGTCCAAAGACATACATATTAGGTGAACTGGCAGTGCTAAGCTGTCCCTAGTGTTTGTGTGTGTGTTCACTTTGCAATGGACTGGCACACTGTCCAAAGATTCTTCCTGCCTTGCACCCTATGCTTGCTGGGATTTGACACTAGCTTCTCCAAGACCCTGCTCAAGATAAAGTGTGTTTGGAAAACTGAGGTTTCTCAGTGGAGTTTTAAAGTGTTTCTTGATTGTTAATAGCTACTTTATAACCGATACCTAAAGTACAATGTGACTAGCTTATCTATACTAATAAAAGGCAAAGCCCTCACTGACTCACTCACTCACTCACTGACTGACTGACTGACTGACTGACTGACTGACTCATCACTAATTCTCCAACTTCCCGTGTAGGTAGAAGGCTGAAATTTGGCAGGCTTATTCCTTACAGCTTCCTTACAAAAGTTGGGCAGGTTTCATTTCGAAATTCTACGCGTAATGGTCATAACTGGAAGGTATTTTTCTCCATTTACTGTAATGGAGTTGAGCTTGACCGCTGTGGGGGCGGAGTTTCGTATGACATCATTACGCCGCCCACGTAATTACGTGAACTGACTGTCAACGCACTATGTAGAAAACGAGGAAGAGCTCCAAAATACGCTGAACAAAACATTCATTATATAATTGAGAAGGCAGCGAAACATTAAGAAGCGAGCGAGTGACATACTACCATATTCATCAGTACAGCTACTTCGGAAACAAAGCGAGGTATAAACCTAAACTTTAAATTAACTTAATAGACAGGCTGCCGCTGGTGCTTTTCGTGCCCACGGGTAATGCGGGATACAAGTTTAATGAGAGGACGCAGGATATAAACGAGAGTTTTGATCACTTTGTAACTAAGTTAAAATTGCAGGTGAAGGGGTGTGCTTATGCAAATTCCGAGAGACTGTGTTTGTGGGGGATTGACAGTTAAGGCGGGTGGAGGTGTCACGTCATCATCTCCCCTCCCATTTACCTCATTTCGCTCTGAGCTGAGCTCCGCGGCTAACGCCGTCTTCCGAAGCAACTTCGTCACAGTGCCACCAAATACAGAGAAATCCACAAGTTAATACACACTCTGACTCTAGACTTTCTCCACACTGAATCCTCCAGGCACTACTTACAAAAGGTTACATTGACAATCGTGTTACGTTATTTTTAAAATGTTTAATTTTCTTAGCACAAGCACAGCTGAGAAGCTTCGATGCATGTGCTCCATAACGCGTTAAAAAATAATGCATTTAATCACACTTTGCATTACAATCAAAGGGGAACTTTTGTCAATGCATGATTTCCTGGTACACCGATTACATTGATCAGCGCATCCCAATTCATTTTAGCCTCGCACCACCTTGGTTTGAGAAGAAGTATGAAAAGATATGAGGTTAACACACAAAAACAGATCACCAATTCAAGCTTTATGAATAATCGATTCGCCATCAATAATTGTTTTGGTAAAGCCATACTCAGTGTAATCCTCCTTCCATTTCATAATTTTTCCGCCACTAGCCATGATTAAATGAACGGTAAAAAAGTAAGAGCGAAGCGAGGGTGACTTATTTAGGCAGGCATATATATGACAGCAACACTCATGACAATCATGTTACGTTATTATTAAAATGTTTCCTTTTCTTTTTCATTACTTCTTTAACCCAGTACTTCTCCGCTGCGAGGCGCGGGTATTTTGTATATGAATGACCTCCAAAGAGCGCGGAGACTTTTGATCATGTGAACGTGTCTGCAAAAACTGGCGTCTCCTGCCCAGCAAAAGTCGAGCAGCCGGCGCGCGCACATAGCTGTGCCGGGCTTTCAGACGCTGACTGCGCTTCTGCGGCAAAATAATATTAAGGCGCTTCGCACTTTATTTTGCACGTATACGATTATGAGGTCGTCAGCTCGGATTATGAAGACGCGCACAGGAGTGAAGGACTGACAGTGCCATCACAGCCGATTAATAGCTGGGACGTCTCATCAGTCTGCACAAGACCCACCGCGACTGTCCCCAAAAGGCGCTCATATCGTCAGCGAACACATCTCTCTATACTATATAAAAGAAAAAGGCAACTTTCCTTTCTTTACACCTTTTTTCCGTTTATCCCAAACCAAAGCCTTTCTCTCTTAACACTGCAGAGGACACAAAACTAATTTTCTTTAATTGCTGGTAAGGCACATTACCAGAGGCAGAAATTTGGACTTTCACATAGAAAATGTAATTTCTATACCACAGCCGTCGTGTAGCGCCTTTCAAAAGGGATCTACTACCGAGAGATGATCCATATACATTTTAGCTGCTGTTAGTACTACTTACCTCTTCTGTTATACCGTCTTTAAAATGTAGTTTACCCGCAACCACTCCAGTAGTGCTCAATGTACCTTTACTTCTTAAAACGTTAATGTTTTACTGTTTAATAACTTATAGACTACATTTTATTATTTTTCCCTTGCACTCAGTGATCAAAGCTATACACACACATATAGACACATACATATATATATATACACATATATTTATATATACCTGTGTGTATGTTTGTATGTATGTGTATACACACACACACACACACACACACACATACATACACACACACACACACA
>JANRMT010062825.1:33450354-33460382 GCA_026402145.1 Polypterus bichir lapradei | reverse complement strand
ATATACACAACAATTACATTAACAATCATGTTACGTTATTTTAAAAAATTCTCCTTTTCTTTTTCATACCTTCTTTAACACACTACTTCTCCGTTGCGAAGCGCGGGTATTCTGCTATATATATATATAGATAGATATGACAACAACACTCATATCAATGACAAAACAATTACTGTACATTAACAATCAAGTTACGTTATTTTTAAAATTTTTCCTTTTCTTTTTCATAACTTCTTTAACACAGTACTTCTCCGCTGCGAAGCGCGGGTATTCTGCTAGTCTGTATAATAAAAGGCAAGAAATGAATCTTTGTTCGGAAGGGGCACTTTCATTTTTGGAGTTGTGACCTCAGAATTTTGACCAAAAAATTCTTAAAATCTTTGGTCAGAATCATAAAGGTGTCTGACCCCCATCTTCCTCCCATACTTTCAAAATGTCAGCCATTTGAGAAAATACATGTTTGTCCTATTTCTGCACATACCTTCTGCGAATGCAAAGATTAGTGAATGAAATCTTTGGGGCACATAACCAGACACCTGCTGAATCAATTAAGAGTAGCCCCAAGTGCTTGGCCCTTATAGGACTTTGAACCATAAAGGGGTCTGACCACACATACATTCTCAATAATTAATTTTTTGCAACAAAAATGTGATTTTACTTCATTTTTCCCTGTTTTTCAACCTGTATTTTTCAATATTTTTCTTAAAATAAAAACAAATAGATATTCCTTTTCGAATTGATCAACAACAATTTCCTGTAAGAGTCACATTTGCTATGACAATTAACAAGTCAAAAGGACAAACTATTCAAAAAGTTGGAATTTACTTACCTAATCCTGTCTGTTCACATGTGCAACTGTATTTTGCTTTCTCAAGACCAACTTCACCTGAAAATGTCAAAGTTAAAATTGAGAAAACTACTACTCAAGGAAAACTAATATCAAGCAGCGCCAAAACTTTTACTCAGAATATGTTGTTTATACTGAAGTTTTGTAACTTTTGAATTTCAATGTAAAGAAATATATACTTAATGTACTTATTTTCTAATAAGTGATTTCCTTATTTCCTATTTCTTTTTTACCTAATAAGAGAACAGGTAGTTGGTTTGAGAACATGTCTTTGAGGATTAAAATAAAAAAAAATCACTGCTAAATACTAGTTGAATAATAATATCAGTAGACAGGGAGCAACACTGGAAATTGAGAAAAATCTACACTAAGAGACCTTAAAAGTCTGGAATGTTGAATTATTTGTGGTTTATGAGGCTTCATGCACCCCTTTCAAGGCTCCGAGGTTTTTCCTGTTTTGCTGTCTTTGCCAGATACAGCTTTGTGTAATGCCAGTCTATATTCACTCAAGCCTCTCATGACATGTCATTGACTTTAAGACTGATAGCTCATCCTTACAGAGGAAAAAGCCTTGTACATGAATGCATGTTATGTCTTGGAAAAGAACCCGATAGGACCCAGTGAATTTCAGCAGGTTTCTTTCCATCTGCCCAAAGATCTTTGTTTCAAATAGACTAATGGCAGAGTACTGCACTGTGCACATTCAAACTACCCATAAGCCATCACAAACTTGTTGTATTGCATCAGCTTCTATCCATTGCAGTTACCATGTAATTTTCAAATTGCCTTTACTTTTTGATTTACTCTCTTAAGTATTTGTAATGCGTAAAAGCAACTTTACAAATATGAAACATTTTTTGTCTTTACATAGTTATCGTATAATTAATTCTGTTTTACTTGTAAAGTGTTTTCTGCATTGTCCTTCAAACTATCAATAAGTACAATGTCTTAAATTTTGTTGGAAGTAGTAAATACTGACAAGGCCAATAGTTGCTGAGCCTCATCTTACTGGGTTGTAAAATCCTTTTTATTGTACTTGGCAAACATCACACTATTGATAACTTACAGAATGAAAAACCTGGCAGCATCATGTCACTATACGAGTATTTTATTATTGTTACTTGTATTTAAGCAAAACAGGTCCATTTTTGCCATGTCCATTTGAACAACAGCTTCTGCTACCAGAAACATCAGGTTGCACTAGGCAGATGATCACATTTTTCACACTTATTTGTGGTGTAAGTGGCTATAGTATGTCAGCATTCTTGTTGTAATTTAGATCATTCACAGCACGTCTGGATGACTCAGTTCTAGCTACTTAAAAGGGGAAATCCTCAGATCTTATGTTACTGCATATGATGTCATAAGGGTTAAATATGACTGAGCATGAGTTTTGCCCCCAAAATATGGGCTATCATGATTGTCAATGCTTGCTCACTTTTTTCACTCCTGTTTGGATAATCCTTTGGACAATCCCATGGCAATGTTGTCTTCTCTGCTTTGTTCTTAAATGTGAATTTGAAATTTGAAGATATTCTTCAAAATGAACACTGTATTCAACAATAATTTACCACAAGACGCTCCTGTTACCTTTTTGGCAATTTAATTTTCATATTTCTGTCCCTGTTTTGACAAGTTACTGCTAGTGATTTTTAGATTTACTTTCTTGAAAAATGCAGCATCTCAAAATGACCAAGTAAGCTACAAATGTAAAATAAAAAAGCTAAGCAAGTTTCATGGATATTTAATTTTAACCATTTGCAATTTTTGTAAATCAGTTACTTCCTGATAGACCAGTGTACATGTGTCAATCAAATCAAATACATGTACTCTTAAATCATATAAAACATTATCAGAGCTTTCAAGGGACGCAATGAGCAGCACAAGGCACCTGTTTTGAATTTGACTTTAGTAGATGTCAGCTGATTTTCACTTTCATAGGTAGCTAAGGTGAAACTACAAGTCACTGAAGTAGAGGAGAAGGCGATGGAAAGCACAAAGATGATCATTCGATTGCCTTGGATAATTAACGTTTGGAAATTTTTCAGCAGTGACAGGTGATAAACTGTTTGGTGTTGCTTAGAAAAGGACAGCAGTTACTTTGTCTGAATGAGAACAGGCCACACATTTTTTATGTTTTGTGAAAATGCAAAACACAAATTATACCACAGCTTATATGCCACTGTGTGACCCAATTAAGATATTTTTTGAAAACAATTTGATTTTCACACAAATTGTAAAATTTACTTAAAATGTATTCAATAGTCTGCATAGCCTTAGTATTTGTTAAAGAAGGATTGAATCTATTGGTAAAGCTTAAGTTTTAACAAAACAGCAGGTAAAATCTGCAGTGTTCTACATGACATGTAATGGGCCTTAATTGGGGCATAGTGATTTAGTTCTACTCTCTTTCAGTCTCCAGCCTGGTCACTGTCGATATGATCTCTTCTCACCTTGTCTATGCGTGCTTCTGCAAGCGGCTTCAGTTAAATCCACATAGACTAATGATAAGTATGAGTGAATGTCGGTGTGTTCTTGAGCATGCACTGCACTAAACTGCCACTTCCTGCATAGTTGGTCTTACATTCTGCCTTTCCCCCTTTTTTAATTCCTCCCTTGTATTTTTGATTCATCATAGATTTGAATTGTATATATGTACATTACATTTACTGTATATACTTACTCATGGATCCAGCATCCTGCATTCAAATCCTATGCCTAGTTTTTGGCTGTTTAAAGTTCAAAAGTTCTCACGTCTACATGACTATAGTTCTGGGTACACTGGTTTTCCTGCTACATCCACATAATTGTTAGGGTAATTGGCAAATCTGAATTGACCACATATCTGTGTTTGTATGACTGGGTCTTTCAAAGAGCTGGCATTCTAGAGTTGTATCCAGCTTTGTCACAGATGCTGCCATGATAGGCACAGACCACAGAAATGAAATAAGTGAGTCTTAGAATGTTATGCTGTTTATATACAACATTTTTGTTCATTTGTCTTTGAAATTCACTTAACCTGGGATCTTTATTTCAGCAGTATTCAGTATTTACATACTCCTGTGTAAGTTTACAGGGTCAATTTAGAATTAACAAGTCAAGTCGGGGAGCATGCACTGGTACAGTGCGTTGCTGCACCTACTACATGACGAAACAACTCGTAATCCCAGATTGGCAACCGCCCAGGCAGACACACGATCCAGTCCCACCCTCCGGAAATGACCCTCTATCTATCACAGCCAGGTGTTACGTGGGCGATCCCTTGGCCTGGTCCAGCCACTCGAGTCCCCAACAATGAGGATCCTATGAGCTGGATCACCCACAGGGAAATGCGCCACATGGCTATAGTGCTGTAACTGACACTCCCTCACAATGCAGGTAATGTGCCTCATTCGGGACTCCATGAGCAACCGCTCATTTGACACAAAGTCAAACCAACGGTATCCAAGGATGTTCTGGTGAGACACAGTACCAAAGGAGTCCAGTCTTCGTCTCAGGTCACTGGATAGCATCCATGTCTCGCGACCATATAGCAAGACAGGAAGCACCAGGACTCTAAAGACTTGGACTTTTGCATAGATATCAGGAACGCTACATACCCCTTTCCAGTGACCTCATGACCCCCCATGCTGTCCCAATCCATCTACTGACTTCATAGGAAGAGTCACTAGAGACATGGATGTCACTGCTAAGGTAAGTAAACCTCTCAACAAGGTCGACACTCTTTCCGCAAACAGACACACTGCTAATGGCTGTACTCAAGAGGTCATTAAAGGCTCAGTGGCAATTCTGATCTGTACCGGGAACTGAGAAGGACAGCTGCGAGAGCTCTGAGGGCAGATAAAGAGGCATTTGTTAGAGGAATCTGTGATCAAGTGACACACCATCTGTGGTCTAGCGACCCACATCCTGCTTACAGAGGAATTGAAGCATTACGCACATCCGAATATGTTCCTTGGAGAGTCACAGTCAGGGCAGCTGATGGAACGGTCCTTACGGATGACAATGCAGTTGTGACCCACTGGGCTGGCTACTTTGAGCAGTTGTTCAAAACTGATCCTCCGGCTAGGACGTTGGATATCTCTGGGTCCACAATCCTTGAGACTGATCCTCCAATTAGCTGTGAACCACCCAATGTCACTGAGATTGCACAGGTGGTGAACCAGCTAAGGGGAGGAAAGGCTGCAGGGATCTGTGGTATCCAGGGTGAACTTCTCCAGGCTTGTGGTAAAGCTGTCCTCCCAGCATTGCAAGCAATCTTTACTTCCATTTAGGAGACTGACATCATCCCAACTGACTGGAAAACGGGACTTGTCGTCCCTATCTGGAAAGGGATGGGTGATCGCCTGGATTGCAACAACTACAGGGGGATAACACTGCTCTCAGTGCCAGGTAAGGTCCGTGCTAGGGTCGTCCTCAATAGGATCCGTGATCACTTGCTTTAGAATTAACAATCAATTTATAATATAGATTAAATTAAATTAGCTGCCAAAGATATCAAAAACAGAGATTTAATAATCTAAAACACAAAGGAAGTATAAATAGAGGAAGTTAGTTTCATCTATCCTGAATCCAAATATACCATATAAATATGTAGTGACTGCTAAACAAAACACAAGTCTGCTTCTGAAAATTTCCACCTTCCCCAAGAGAAGGATGCTTATAATAGTGTACAGACAAATACAGATTATTACACTCAGGTGTTTTAGCCACACCCTTTGTTAAACTGGTGCATAAAATCAGCATATAGCCATAAAACCACCAGTAATGAACATTGGCAGTAGAATGGGTCATACTGAAGAGTTCAGCAAGTTTAAACTTGGCACTGTCATAGAATGCCACCTTTGCCACAAATCAGTATGTGACATTTCTAGTCTGCTAGATCTACCCTGGTCAACTGTAAGTGTCATTATTGTGTTAAGGTGTAGTGGAAATGTCAAGGAGAAACAATAGCTTGGCCATGAAGAGGTAGACTTCTCAAACGTACAGAGCAAGACTGCTGAGCACCAAAGTACATAGTGTGTAAAAATCTCCTCTGCTCTCTTGCATCACTCACAACAAAATTCCAAACTGCCTTTGGAAGCAACATCAACACAAGGACTGTGCATGATCATCTGCATAGAAGTCTAATATAGTTATGTGCAAAGCCAAGCCTCGGCTGTAGTGGTGTAAAGTACATTGTTATTGAACTTGGAGCAGTGGACATATGCTTTCTGGAGTAATGAATTACACTTCAGTCAGTGACAATATGATGGATGTTTCTGGGTTTGGTGGGGTCAAGGAGAACACTACCTACTGGACTTTGTGGAGCCTACTGTAAAGCTTGGTGGAGGAGGGATAATGGTCTGGGGATGTTTTTCAGGGTTTAGGATACGTTCCTTGGTTCCAGTGAAGGGTATTGTTAATGCTACAGCAGAAAAATAAATTTAAAGTTGTTGTTCACTTCCAACATTGTGTCAACAGTTTGGGGAAGGACCTTTCAGTTCCAGCATGACTGTGTGCTTGTGCACAAAGCCAGGACTATAAGTACATGGAGGAACTAGAGTGGCCTACATAGAGCCCTAAATTCAACCCTGTTGAACACCTTTGGGATGAATTAGAACTCTGACTGCCAGCTAGGTGTTCTTGTCTAACATCAGTATCCTACCTGACCTCACAAATACTCTTTTGGCTGAACGGGTACAAATTCCGATAGGCACACTCCAAAGTCTTAGGGAAAACATTCCCAGAATAGTTGGGTAGAGAAACTGTATTATAATTTCCATGGGGTTGGAATGAGATCTCTAAGAAAGTCATTCAGGTGTGATAATCAGGTGCCCACAAAGTTTTGGCCATATAGTCTATCTTTAAAAGTGCACTGAAACAAAACAGAAAAATTTATTTAAACAGAAAAAAAAATCCACAGCATCTTTTCGCAAACATTATTTATTACTAGATGGTAACGGCGCACTGCACGATAATGTGCAGTGAATACACTGACCATACTCCGATGACCCTTGACCTTCTTTGACCATATATGTGTACAATGATTTAAGATATGAAGAGGTAGGGGAAGTGACAGCGAAGGTGGTAGGGATGAGAATGGCGCCCATATGCATGCGCTGCAAGGCCGCCCTATGGCCTGCTGCCGAGTGTTGATTCCACAATAAAATAACATAAAAATAAAAAGAGTAAAAATTCCATAACTCTTCGGTTTTAATATCTAGCTGTAGTGCAGAGTTTCAGCGTAATATATATGTACCAAATTTCAGGCTACAGGTTATTTGATTTTTGACTTTGACCTTCCTGGGTTGACTTTTGACCTTGGATGTCAATCATCACCCGGAAGCGGAAAGTAGATGTCACGTAGTATATGTGGGCCAAATTTCAGGTCAATAGGTCAAACGGTTTGCGAGCTACAGGTGATTTAAAATCCTGGGCAGACAAATGGACAGCCATGGTAGCATATTATATAAAAAGATTATTACTATTATGGCAACATATTGGGTAAGAAAATAAAATCTGTAAGTCCTCATTAGTCTGCAGTCTTTCAGGTCTATTCCATTTTATATTTTGTTTATGGTCCAAAAATACAGGTAAGCCTATTCATGTCTCCCACCCCATGAATTGCAGCTTGCAGCAGAACCTCTCCCTCAGGGAAAGTTTTGTGAGTGCTTTGCTGACTTCTGGCAGTTTTCCTTCATTGTCTTGGTTCTGGTCTTTTTGATCTCTCTGCTCAGGATGGCATGTTGCCATCAAGATAATAGGGCTGATCTGCACAGCATACATTTGCACTTGGCTATACCATTTTCCCCAATTAGCCAAGCCTGTACTTGCATATTGGAGATTTCAAGAGAACTGTCATGGAAACGAGTCACAAGGCACCATCCAGTCTCCCTGTCACTTTGAAATGGAATCTGTACTCTGCCTTTAGCACCTAGCACAGTATGAATCTGTCTATCTTTTCACTATGGGTAAATGAGAGGCAGAAGAAGTTGAAGAAATACATAGTATTAATTACAATTTCTAGCAGCCTATGCAGCAAAATGACTAAAGGATATTTTAACAGCATACCTTTCTAGTATGAATGTACAATAGCATATCTGTTTGTTTTTCATTGTCTTTAGCCATAATGAGGCTAACAAAGTAATCTATTTTTATGGTCTTCTGAAAGGTGACAGTGTTTCATTCAACACTGTGTAGTAAAGCTTTCTGTATATACTGTTTGTATATATATATATATATATATGTGTGTGTGTGTGGCTAGAAATCCACAAAGGGAGAAAATGAGTCACATATCCTAAAATAGTTTTTTATTCCTAAACTTTCAGCCCCTACCAGGAGTCATCATCAGAGCAAAATGATTAGACACACAGGAATCAAAGACAATATACAGCAAATGGGGGGGGGGGGGCGGGGGGCGGGGGGGATAAGGGACATGATTAAAAAGGCATGGTTTTGGATGGTGTTGGTTATAAAGTTTTATTTAATATGTGGATGCTCTTCTTTTGAAGCCTGCATATGATGGGTTCATGCCTAAGTGTCTGTTAATGGAGTTTCCATTTGATAGCCATGATTCAGCCAGCTCTCTGGCACTTTTAGAATTAGCCTTGAATTTTATTTGCACTGTGTCCCAGTTAAACGTGTGTCTGGTTGAACTTGTATGTGCATATATCAAAGACCATGGGACTTTCCTTCTGACAGCATTGCTATGTTCTTGTGTTTTAGTTGTTTGTCTCTCATATACAGCTGGGCATGCACTGCATGGTATACTGTATACTACGTTACATGTCTCTGCTGACCATTGCCCGCGTTTGGTATTAAAAAGCACTTTTCTCAGAGTGTTTGCCGGTTTATGGTCTATTTTGATGCCTGATCTGGGGAGGATAGGAGCTGTACTTTCTGATACACCACTATGATAAGGAAGGCTGTGCCAGGTGAAATAGGGGATCAGGTTGGAGCTGATTATTTGCTGAGGTCTGTGGTGTCTTGTATGTAAGCATTGTTTGATAAATATCTTGGGGTAGCCGTTTGATGTGAACAGATGGAATAGATAAGGTCTTTCATTCTTTTTCATTTCTTTTGTATTACAATGGGTGTAAATCCTTCTAAACAATATCTTAACAAAACTAAGTTTATGTGAAGAGGGATGATTGCTAGAAAAGTCTAATATTTTGTCTGCATAACAGTACTTGCGATAAACACTCATAATCAAAGTGTTGTCGCTATCTCTTTCAATGAAGATATCCAGGAAAATGATGAGTTGGTTCATTTCTCCTTCCATAGTGAACTGGACTGCAAGGAATATTGAGTTGATGTGGTTGTGGAATTCATTCAGCTGGGCACTTTTTAATATGATGAATGTGTCATTGAGGTAGCATATTCAAAGTTTAGGTATGAATTGAGAGAGGGAAACACTTTGCAATACTTTAGAGCCCCTGATAATGGGGGGACCATGTATAAAAATAGCTGTCATTTTTATATTTCTGTTAAACCCTTTGAATTAATGCTGAAAGCCTACACTTCAATCATGTCATTATTTCTTCATTTCAAATCCATTGTGGTGGTGTATAAAGCCAAAATTATGAAAATTGTGTTACTATCCAAATACTTATTTCTTCTCACTCACTTCAACTCAGTGTTGTTTACCTATAAAATGAAAAGGAACAGGCTAGGGTTGGAGTGCAGACCACATCGTGACACCTTTAAAGGCAAAGCTGATTTCAGAGGTGTAGGACCACAAGAGAGGACTAGACCCTGGGCCTAGGTCTAAAAGTCACTCTGTCCTGAGGTACTTTAATATAGAATCAGAAGAGGAAACCAGGATCGAAAAATATAGAGAGGAAAAGAAAGGAAAGTACTTTTGACCTCCTGAAAATCTGGGAAAGTCTTAAAGCCATTCCATCAGTGTAAAAGGGATTCAGACTTCTTAGGAGGGTCCAGTAAGTGTCCAATTTGTTTTTGGGTTATCCTTTAATCTATACTAATAAAAGGCAAAGCCCTCACTGACTCGCTCACTGACTCACTCATCACTAATTCTTCAACTTCCCGTGTAGGTAGAAGGCTGAAATTTGGCAGGCTCATTCCTTACAGCTTACTTACAAAAGTTAAGCAGGTTTCGTTTCGAAATTCTACGTGTAACGGTCATAACGGTTGACAACGTCCGCCATTTTGAACTTTCTTATTTATGGCCCCATCTTCA
>JANRMT010062825.1:33420079-33430798 GCA_026402145.1 Polypterus bichir lapradei | reverse complement strand
AAGAATAAGAAATCAGGAAGGGGGCAAATAGTTTTTCACACCACTGTATATACCAAACCCTTTGCTGAGTGATTTCAGAATATTTATTTAAAAGAAATCAACAGCATTTGTTTCCCATTAGGTTAGTAATATGGAAAAATCTCATTATTTCTACAGACAAATAAAGGTGCCATCTAAATCCTGACCATGAAGAAAAAGTTAGTGCCATAACTGAGCTGTCGCTAAAGAAAAATAAAGTTATTCCTAACACCACAAGAAGTGTCATAATAAGGAACATACCATGACAATTCTGTTAGCATGAATTTATAGTTACTAATTACAAATAAGAGTCAGCACAATGATGGGCACAGTGGATGGCACTGTTGTCTGATAACTTCTTGGAACTTCTTGATTGAATTTTGGTGTGGCAGTGATTGTTACCTGTTGACCTTTTGACATCCAATCCAGTGGTAATTTCACATTTGCTTTTAATACTCTTAGCAAACATTTTGTCTATATGTGAATCTGAGCTGGAATAAGCTGTTTCCTTAAATAGATGAGAAGTTCAAAATTGTCTTCTTTAAGTTTAGTAAATCATGAATCAGATGCAAGTCTGTAGGTTGTACCATCTGTTGCTGTCATGCCAGCTCACATCAACAGACTGAAACATTTGACCAAATAGGAGCTGAGGTACTTTGTTCACGATATATATACAGTATAATAGGCTTGCAGTAGAAGCAATGCATAAAGGTTTTTATTATTTTTGTGATAGATATATACTTTATATTATTTATGGAAAAATAGGTTAAGGTTATACCCACAATGAAAAACCAGGTGTGACACTTCTGAAACATTACGCCTAAAAATTTCTTTTCTATTATTTTCAGCACCAAACTTTACATGTTTTCCTTGTGCAGATATATGCTGACTCAACGCTTCACTAACTCACTCTATCTATCTATCTATCTATCTATTTTTATATGCAAACTATTAAAGACAATAGCCTGATATTGTGTAGAGCTTTCTGCACAGATGCACATACCTGGTGGTGACTCAATGCTATTTTTTCAGGTAAACATACTTAAAACATGAGCATAAATTTAATAAAACTATGTTCATATTTCTATATGAATTGAATACATTTATGCCATCAATATGTTTATATAGCACATCCAAATTAGCCACTGTCCACTGTTACTTGTGGATTATGGATTCAGCAGTCATAGTTCTGACCGTATTATTTATTATGCATTCTGCAGTCATAATAGTTCTGACTGTATTATATATTTTTCTTACAAAATATAAGCATGCAATGTTTACTCATTACCTTCTCTCTTTTGTATGGCATTTCTTTTAATTGCCATTTTTGGCCATGAGCTTTTAAGCCACTCACCCTTTAGCTGTTAGAATTCCTGTTTCCTTATATAAGAATTCCCAAAAAACCCTGCGACTAAAGCTTGTATGCACATTGAGCCTTACATTTTCCATGACCTGTTCTGTGAACCTTTTATTTATGCCTCCAGACATCAATATTGCCTTGCATCAAGCCATGTAATGAGAAATGATTGAACTATCACTCAATGATGTTACTTTAATCATTTCAATTATCTTCATTGTTATTGCAAAGAAAGTAATTAGCAGATCACTAAACACTACTATAGATAGCGACTTGTATTTGGTTAACCTTCCTTTTGTACAGTACATCCCTGTATAACAAGATTATAAACTGACTGGTGTTTGTTTGTTTATTTCAATTAGTATGTCAGATAAGTCATTTGGATGTATTTAACTATAAGTGACTCACAATCATTCAGTCTCCAGTATTTCATTGCACAATTACATTAAATGCCTGTAGTTTTGGACACAAAGCACCTCTTGGTCCTGTTATGTTCCTTAGTACTTGTATGCCAACTGTATACTGGACATCTAGCCTGGCAGGCAATGAGGCGATCACCTCACTCTGGTGTTCATTTTCTTGATTTATACATACCGACATAGATGCAGGGGAGTGGAAAGAAACGGAGGACCCCCATTATGGTAATCCTGGTGCAATGCTAAAGTCACGTAAGTGCAAAATAAGTTTTTTTTGAGTGACAGTAAAATAGGTCTCTAGTACCTCTGTATTTAACTCACCAGTCAGCCAGTCAGCTTACAGTGCTGACTGCCCTAATATAATGAGAAACTTCTACAAAACTGTAGTACTTATCCCTACTCATTATTCCAGTTTGCAGTATCTTCATTAATTTATGCAAAGAATGCAACCTAAACACCCAAGAAATGCATGCTGTCAGTTTTTAGGCGAGATAGCTGCTACGCAGAACTTTTTCCATTGCAGAAGCAAAGGTGTACAGCAGTGTTTTCCAGTCTTTTTTCTGTTGTGGCACACCTTTTGTAACTCACAAAATCCAAAGACACACCATAATTCTATCAACTACAAAAATATTAAATGTCATACACATGCTAAACTGTCCGAAATAGACTACCAGAGACCCTGTCAAAAAAATAAGTTCGGAGATTGGTGTTCACAGTGAGAACTCGAATTGCCCACAGTTCCTCGCTCTGCAAGAGATGTTGGCGAACACGCACCTTGGCAGATGGACCCTCGACACACCTCCTGGCTGCTAAAGTGCACTTTAAGTGCTGTGTCTGCAAAACCGCAATCGTGGGGCAGCTTTTATATTGGTCTCTCCAGGTAGTCATGTCCTCCTCGGAAAAGATCTCTGCCACCTGAGGAGCGTGTCTCTCTCAGGTCAAGACTCAGGGACACTACATATGTTGGTGTAAAAGTATTTCCTGTAAGAAACAATGTACACACTTCTCTCTATGCTGTGGTTTCTATTACACACCTGAAAGAAAGAGACAATATATGTGAAAACATCATCGCACTAATGCAATATTATTTGAAAACGAACAGCATCAGATCGGGTGTGAATTTATGCAGGAACTGGAAATTCTCTGATGTGGGACCTTCCCCCAGGGAAGAAAGTACAGTATCAGGTGCTCATTCAGTGTAATAGGAACCATAGCACAGAGAGGTGTGTACACTGTAACAAGTACACGTGTCGTAAATGTAGGAAGGACGGTCCTTGGGTGTGTGGGAACTGTTAATATTTGAATGTGATGATTTTATATAGCACGGAATGGAAATCAGCACTTCTTAGCATTGCACCATGCAAGCTGTCATATCAATCACCTACTGTAACTTGCTTTCTTTTTTCTTCGGTTATACAGGTAGTCTTGAATAAAAGTGCACTTGTTTTGTTATACTTTTACACCAACATATGTTCCTGCGTTTGAGCATGCTCAAACGGGCATACTCAAAAAATACACGTGTAATGCCACGAAAAGTGCACGCAGACACTTCATTTCGTAAACATTGGTACGAGAATGAAGTCACAAGTACACTGCAGAGCTATAGCGCGTCTTTATGTGAAAACAGCCGTGTCAGATGGGGTTGTATGGATTGATTCTGAATGCGACTGAGAGAATGAAAAGTGAATTAAAAAAAAAAAAACAAAGCTAACCTTTACAAGCATCATAAATTACACCGGCTGTTACAGACTGAAATCAAATGTATGCTTTTATTCTAAAATAGTAAGACTGAGAGCAGTTTACTTCTCAAAACAGAGTGGTGCAGGTTCAAACTCGCGACCTTTTGATTCCCAGTTGGCGGCTGATTCTATTGCGCCACAGAGGCAGTCATAATAAACAGCTGTCAATGTCGCATGTTAAGGCGGCTTTTTGTTTCTGCAGTTATATTTTTGAATAAAAGTGCAATTTTTGTGTTATATTTGTGCCTTTTGTGAAAATGTTTCTTTGATATTTGGACTTCAGGCTTCATACATTATATAGTTTATGCCTACATTTTGTCATCTACTACTAGAATATAAAAAATGTTTCTGTTTTAACAATGTGTTTATACAGATTACTGTAAAAACGGAACAGACATGAAATGCGTGTGTTCCAAACAACGATCTATTATTTCCACTCTAAAACTTCACTTCACTCCCAGATACTCAATCAAGGCATGAGCTGAGAGAAGTTAGTGCATGTTCTAAATTGGTGGGGGGATGGAATAGCCGGCTGCTTCTAGCTTCTCTTTATCAGCACATTTAGAGGACAAAGGACGCTGGCGGAGAGGTGTGAAGGGATTAAAGAAGCGATTTAAGGTGGGACGGATTTAGGAGTTTTTTCGTAGGCTCTGGTAATTCTAGTGTTAATGTTTCCTCATAACTCATCCCCTGCAGTCCTGGAATCAGCCTAGTCACATTTCTCTGAACTTTTTCTAGCGCTTCCATGCCATTTTATAGCCAAGAGACCAAAAATGCACATAGTATTTCAGGTGAGGCCTTACCAGTGCGTTATAAAGCTTGAGCATAACCTCTTTGGACTTGTACTCCAGAGTCCAGATTCCTAGATCACTTTTATACTTTTAATTTTCAGACCTCCCATTGTGTATTCAAACCAAACAGTTTTACTTCCCATGTGAAGTACTTAACATTTACTTACTTTAAATTTCATCTGCCACAAATCTTTCCAAGCCTGTATGTTGTCCAAGTCCCTGTGTAATGATTCAACAGATTGAAGATTATTTGACAATCCACCAAACTTGCTATCATCTTCAAACTTAACCATTTAGTTATATTTCTATACAAATCATTTATTTTTATTACAAATAGCAGCATACCTAGCAGCCACCCCCAAGGGACACCACTCTTAACAACTAGCAATTCTGACAGGATTCCTTGCACCATAACCCTCTGCTTTCTGTGTTTTAATAAATTCTACATCCATCTACACACAACACCCTGAAGTCCCACTTCTTTTAGTTTGATTCATAGCCTCTTATGTGGAACGTAATCAAATGCTTTCTCAAAGTCAAGATAAATAATATCATAAGCAACATTCTGATTGTATCCTTTTGTTGCTTCCTCATAAAACTCCAGAATATTAACAAAACGTGACCTCCCTCATCCAAAACCATGCTGACTGTTCAGTAAAACTCCAACAGCCTCAGTGCTGGAAGTCCAAGCTCCAAAGTCTTAACCACCACAACACACTCTTTAGCCTTAATAATATTAACCTTTGCTTTAAAAACCCTACAAATATTGTATGCAGAAAAATACTTAGTTAACAAGTACTTCTGATACTCCTGATTAACTGATTATATATATATATATATATATATATATATATATATATATATAAAGATTAGTGAAATTGTGCACTATGAATTTTTCAAGTGATATATTCATGCAACACTCATCTTTCTTTCAAAACAATACATCATATAGTATACGTCTATAAATTAATTTTTTCCATCGTCATTAGGAGAGTACAACAATGATATTCTTATGTAAGTACAACCAGTCTGCTCCTCTAAGAACAATAGTAGTTCAGTTCTGTGTTAGTAGTTGACAAATAAAGCCTATATAATGGCACATAATTGTAAAGCTGCATAAACTTTCAATTGAT
The DNA here is from genome assembly GCA_026402145.1 of Polypterus bichir lapradei. Classification (NCBI taxonomy): domain Eukaryota; kingdom Metazoa; phylum Chordata; class Cladistia; order Polypteriformes; family Polypteridae; genus Polypterus; species Polypterus bichir. The sequence continues at coordinate 33,425,344 of JANRMT010062825.1, read as the reverse complement.
AAAATAAAATCATTACTGGTGATCATGCAGGAGAAGTCATATTCCTTTCCCTCCACCAGTTAGAAACTGGTGAAACTTCAGCAAGCAGATCAACGTTCATCGTGCATATGTGACAATTTCCAATAGTTATAGCATTTGCTATAGCTATAAATAAATCTATTTGTAACTTTACCAATTGTTTTTCTGTGGTTCAAAATGTTTTTTTTTCTGCAATTTGCCTTATAAAGTAAGCATTAGTTTATATTTAATGCCACTTGCAACAAGCTTGCCTTTGTAGTCACTGATTGCACTATACTACAGTGACAGACTGGGTTGTACAGAGTTAATATATGCCTATTTGTTTTTAAATATTTTATAGCCTCCTTCTGTAGAAAGAATTAAAATAATTAATTCAGAACCAGAATCACTTTATTGCTAGCATGTGAAACAACTCAAGACAACAAAATTTCAGCTCCCTATTAATCCGACACTGCGCAAACCACTATACAAATGCAACAATTTCTTGAACAAAAACAATTACAAACTTAAATAGTTAACTCAAATAAATTGAAAAAAAAATACAAAATAATATTGATATCAAGTTGAACAAGTATGAAGTATTTACCTTTAGACAAACAGCACACTTAAGAAAAACCCTATTTAAGTTAATTTAGGATCTTAATAATTTGAGGAAAGAAGTTGCAAAGGTGACGTATAGTTCAGGTCACAATAGACCTATACCTCCTCTGTGATGGCAATTTAATGAACAGATGGCTACTGGGATGGGTGGAACCAGCTGTAATCTTTCCTGCTCTCTTTTTTGCTCTGGCGATGAACAGATCTTTAATGTTGGAAGACAACAACAAATGATTTTCTCAGCTGAACAAAACACCTGCTGCAACCGAGTTTTAGAAAGAGATGAGAAAGAAGGAAACCAAACGGTGATGGAGGAGGTCACAATACTCTCAGTGTTGGCTGAATAAAAATTTAACAATATACGCCTCAATATGCCAAGCTTCTTAAGCTGCTGAAGTAAGAACAATCTCTGCCTGGCTTTCTTGATGATGGAGGTGATGTGCTTGACCCATTTTAATGTATTAGTGAAAGTAGTCCCCAGGAATTTAAACGACTGAACCAAAGACACAGTCTGGCCTTTAATTTGCAAAGGTGGACAGTTAGTGACTTGTTGGCAGAAATAAATCCTCACTTCTACTGTCTTAATAGCACTGAGCTCTAAGTTGTTACAAGAACACTTTTCTACAAGATGGCCCACCTCTCTTTCACACGTCATTATTGGAAATGAAACCCACTACGGTTGTGTCATCTGCAAACTTTATGTTTTTTTTTACAGATTTGTCCATGGATCTGCAATCATTTCTATAAAGTGAAATCAGGAGAGGTGAAAGAACACAGCATTGAGGGGAGTCTATGCTAATTGACACTGGATGCAACATATAAGGGCCAAGTCTCACATACTGCTTCCTACCTGTTAAGAAACTCATAATCTAGTGGTAGACACCATAGAGTACACCGAACTGGATTAGTTTACTCTGAAGCAACTCTGGAATAGTAGTATTTTAGGCTGAGAAGAAATCCACAAACAAGACCCTCAGCCCTCTATGCAAACTGAAGTGGAAAAAGGATGAGGGTAAGTGAGGTAGGAAAGCATAAGACATTTGAATACTTTCAAAATCACCAAGGTCAAAGCAACTGGCCTTCAATCATTAAGTTCAGAGATTTTCTCCTTCTTGGGAACTGGAATGAGAGGAATCCAGAACTTTGCCCAGCGCAGAAAGATGTTGAATATGTCAGTGAATACAGGTGCAAACTGGTCTGCACAGTGTATAAGAGTACCAGGTGAGATTCCATCAGGGCCAGCTGCTTTCCAAATATTCTGTTTCTTGAAAAATTTTTTTTTACCTATTTTTGCTTCACAGAAAGTATAGGGTGGAGTAGAGAGGAATCACTGGGGGGAAGGAAAGTTGAAGGATGTTCAGTAAAGGGGGAAGGTGAAACTGTAATGGTTATGAGAGGAAAAGAGGGGACTGATGATATAGAGAGGGTCAGAGTTCAAGCAGGGGCTTATGTTCTTATCAAACTGGCAATAAAACTCATTTAGCTGATTAGCCAAATTGGGGAGGTTAAGGCTTGGGAGCACTTTTGCCTGCTGTATCATGATGCAACTCTGCTTGACACCATAAGTAAAATGCAGCTAAAATCACTTCAGTACACAAGCAATTTGCCAAAAGGAAAAGGTCCAGAGAAGAGCAACTAGGCTGATTCCAGGGCTACAGGGGTTGAATTATAAAGAAAGATTTAAAGAGCTGAGACTGTACTGTTTAAGCAAAAGAAGATTAAGAGGTGACATGATTAAAGTGTTTAAAATTATGAAGGGAATTAGTACAGTTGATCGAGACTGTTATTTTAAAATGAGTTCATCAAAAACATGGGGACACAGTTGGAAACTTAAGGTTATATTCCATACAATCATTTGGAAATTTTTCTTTACACAAAGAACGATAGACACTTGGAATAAGCTACCAAGCAGTGTGGTAGACAGTAAGACTTTAGGGACTTTCAAAACTCGACTTGATGTTTTTTTGGAATAAGTGGATAGGATTGGCAAGCTTTGTTGGGCTGAATGGCCTGTTCTCATCTAGAGTATTCTAATGTTCTAATTTGAAGAATATTGACCTTTAAAGCCAAATTAAGCCATGTTAGGGTAAAACAGAAGGCCCAAATGCATGCAAAATCTTTGTTAGTCCTAATCAGTAAATGCCAACTCGTCCATTCTGATGACATGTGAGCGAACATTTGAAAGGCAGATTGCCGGGACTGAACCACAAAAACCTCTATGTCTCCAGCGCACCATAGCAACAGCCAATTTACCTCCATGCCTCCTCGTGAGGCATGATTTATGGGCAGCATTTCTGAAGGCAGACGGGGAAAACTTCTCCGGCAAATCTCTCTCATCACAAAGAAACATAGGAAATAATTCTGATAGAACTAAGTTCCATATGTTCAAAAGCTCTTCATGAGTAAACATCTTAAAAGTCGACAAAAAACACATATAAACCACTCAATATACATACAGAATGAGTGCACGTGAACATCTGTGCCAGTTTTCATGGGTAATTGTAAATGCTGGATAATTGTATGGTTAGCTTGAACAGAGGTATGGCAGAGAATAATAAAACTATTCTCTAAAGTGGTTTCGAACAAAGAGCTAATGAAAAGACACTGTAAAGGATTAATTTTTTTTTTCAAATAACAGAATAAGATTTCTTTCAATGCAAAAAAGTACTACCAGGAATTGTTTAACTGTGATGGGATCCATCAAAAAATGAAAAAAAAAGTTTGATAGATTGCACCTGCAAATAAATTTTGTGCATAGCTGGGGCATTTCATTTGTCCATGGAAGCCCTTGTTAAACATAATTATGTTTGTTAGCTTTTGTTCTTTAAAAAGTGCCAAGCGTTAGCAATAAACCTAAATCTGCAGATTTTGGATTCTTAATAAAGGATTTCAACTGGCTTCTGTATCTCTTTATTAATATCAGTAAACTGATATCCTGATAATCTGTTTTTAATTGCTAAGAAGTTATCTTCTGCCTAATGGTATAAGCAGACTCCTCTACTTACCTATCACTGTGCAGTTTATGATCAGATTCAGCCTCAGATCTTTTTAATCCGTCTATTTAAATAATTTGCAGGTAATTCCAGTGGGTAAATGGACATTGTAAATGAGAATAAAAACTTGACTACATAGTATTTGGTAATCGAGATATGATAAGTGCACTATTATTATTAAATATGAGGTATACATTTTTTAGTTTAATTCTGGGGCACATACTCCCAGATTGGGTGTGTCCTTTTGCCAAACAAATTGACTTTTTTTGTTTGTTTTATTAAGCTTACCATCTATACTAATAAAAGGCAAAGCACTCACTCACTCACTCACTGACTGACTGACTGACTGACTCATCACTAATTCTCCAACTTCCCGTGTAGGTAGAAGGCTGAAATTTGGCAGGCTCATTCCTTACAGCTTCCTTACAAAAGTTGGGCAGGTTTCATTTCGAAATTCTACGCGTAATGGTCATAAATGGAAGGTATTTTTCTCCATTTACTGTAATGGAGTTGAGCTTGACCGCCGTGGGGGCGGAGTTTCGTGTGACATCATCACGCCGCCCACGTAATCACGTGAACTGACTGTCAACACACTATGTAGAAAACCAGGAAGAGCTCCAAAATACGCTGAACAAAACATGCATTATATAATTGAGAAGGCAGCGAAACAATAAGAAGCGAGCGAGTGACATATACTACCATATTCATCATTGCAGCTACTTCGGAAACAAAGCAAGGTATAAACCTAAACTTTAAGTTAATAGGCTGCCGCTGGCGTTTTTAATGCCCACGGGTAATGCGGGATACAAGTTTAATGAGAGAACGCAGGATATAAACGAGAGTTTTGATCACTTTGTAACTAAGTTAAAATTGCAGGTGAAGGGGTGTGCTTATGCAAATTCCGAGAGACTGTGTTTGTGGGGGATTGACAGTTAAGGCGGGTGGAGGAGTCACGTCATCATATCCCCTCCCATTTACCTCATTTCGCTCTGAGCTGAGCTCCGCGGCTAACGCCGTCTTCCGAAGCAACTTCGTCACACTGCCACCTAAAGTCAAAACTTAAATATATAAAGTCAGCGTCGGAATATATAAACTCAGCGCTAGAATATATAAAGTCAGCGTCGGAATATATTGTCACGCTTGGGTCACAGATTTGCACAGAGACACAGGAGGTCGTAGAAACAAGAAGGATTTTTATTCAAACATTGCAAACACATGAGCTTAAACGTGCTCCATGACAAGTCAGAGATGACAGTTCCGCTAGGAGCAGTGAGAGAGAGCGATAAAAGCAAGCAAACAATCAATTTTCAACTGACAGGCGCTGCACAAGGCTTTTAAGTTAGCGGGGCAGCGAAACAATAAGAAGCGAGCGAGTGACATACTACCATATTCATCAGTACAGCTACTTCGGAAACAAAGCAAGGTATAAACCTAAACTTTAAATTAAGTTAATAGACAGGCTGCCACTGGCGTTTTGCATGCCCACGGGTAATGCGGGATACAAGTTTAATGAGAGGACGCAGGATATAAACGAGAGTTTTGATCACTTTGTGACTAAGTTAAAATTGCAGGTGAAGGGGTGTGCTTATGCAAATTCCGAGAGACTGTGTTTGTGGGGGATTGACAGTTAAGGCGGGTGGGGGAGTCACGTCATCAT
>JANRMT010062825.1:33367260-33406176 GCA_026402145.1 Polypterus bichir lapradei | reverse complement strand
AAAAAGACTCTTTAACAAGAAAGTGAAAACAGGTCGCTACAAATTACTAAATGACAAATACAGAACACAAAATAATTAATCAAATAAGTATTCACCCCCAATATTTTGTAGATGCACCTTGTCAGCCATGACAGCCTTCAGTCTCTTTCAGCTTTGTACACTTGGGGCTTCATGTATAAATGGTGCGTGTGCACAAAAATGTTGTGTAAGGCTGTTTCCACAGTCAAATTGCGATGTATAAAACCTAAACTTGCCGTAAAGGCACGCAAATTTTCACAGTAGCTAAAACCCTGACGTACACAAGTTCTCCGCTCAGTTTTGCAAACTGGTGGCACCCAGCGTCAAAGCAGTGCTACTGTTCCAGTGTGGTTTTCCTTTCTTTTTTAGATCCACATTTCTGACGTGGCTTTATAAATACACTGAAATTAACCACATATTGTTTATTAGTTTAATGCATCTGATTGTAATTAACCTGTAACAATATAATGGTCCACAGAATGGTCAAACTATTCCAAATACCATAGCTGCTTTAGCGTTGTTACTCGCACTGCACCATCTTTTTCTTCTTTCAGCTGCTCCCGTTACGGGCTGCCACAGCGGATCATCTTTTTCCATATTACTCTCCCTGCACCACTCGGAGTATTTATGTCACTATCTGAATGGGGAATCACAGCTCTATAGCAGCTGATTGGAAACAGAATTATTGGTATACAGCATCAAGCACACGCAGCGTCAGCCATGCTGTCTATTGAACTGCTCTCACACGGCAAATGCTTCAGAGCCTTTCCTGTACGGACTTCGTGGTTCAGAACAGAGAAACAGTTTCATCCCAAGAACTATAAACGCACTCAATCAGTCCAGTCAAGTGCTCCTTGTAGAACTGTTTGTACTTATAAGTACAATTACCTCACTGTAAACTTGCGATACAGTTATAATATTGCACAACCTGAGCCACTTTATAAAGCGCGTATTTACATATGATGATGATATTTTTAAGATGAAATGCAGCAAAATGTTTATTACATTATACAGATAAAACTTTAACTTCATTTAAATAATCTATATTGTTAATAATTAAACATGTGAGGACACGGTGTCACAGTGCTAGCAAGGAGCTGGCGCTCCGTTCACGGATTGTTCCTGCCTCATTCTGTAGTCTTGCTGGGGCTGGTGCGACACTGGAAGGATAGATGGATAGAATAATTAAACATGTACTACAAAGATATTTCAATGTTCCTTAAAAGTTTTGAAGAATCGTCATTCTAAGCTTACAGATGGCTTAACATCTATTACAGAGCTGACTGTGTGGCGATTGGGTATTCGAAGAAAGGACAGGAATTGGGGGTTAGTAAGTTTGAAAGAGACAGTACTGCTACAATAAATTATTTCATTGAAGGTCGCGCATAGTACAGCAAGCATCTTGCGTGAGGCATGAACAATCACTGTGCCAGCATGGTCCCTTGTTTAATAACATGCTTTAACTCCTGTCATCATGAAAATGATATCAAGTATACATCTCAGTATTTTAATTATTCAGAGAGCTGTAATATTGCGAATGTAATGGATTCTGTGTTTTGTCAGAGAAAGAGAAAGCCCGTTTATGTACACACACAGAGTACATAGAAGATCAAATACAAGAAAAACATTTAATGGGCTACTTTAGTTACGATGGTATTTGGATAACTAGTAAATTAAATGATTTTAAGATGAAGTTTATGATGTTCTACTTTAATGACAAAATAAACTACGTGATTAAAGTGGAAATTTTGATATTAAAGTTGACATTTCATGCTTTTTCCCCACTGTGTGCCGATTTTTTTTTTCTCTGTACCCTAATAAGCTTTCATATGACACTCAGATGGTGGGCTATGACTCACCTTTTCATGGCGACTTTGATATCTGGCAACATCTTTTTTATTTCGGGCACTGTGCGACTTTATGAACTTGAGCTTTCGAGTTTCTCCGACACTCTATGTCACTCGATCAACTTCCTTTTGTTGTTTATACCACTGTTTAAACCAACAAATAGTAAGTTTTTCCTTGCCTCCACTTGGTATTCACTGAAATTCTTCTATTTCCCCCTGTGCTTTTGCCATTGCCTTTTCACAGAACGCTGAGCTTAAGGGCTATTTATATTGATTTGTATATTCAAATAGGCATAATTCTGGGAGGAGTTTGGGGAGTGCAGCAGACGTGCGCATGTGTGTTACTTTTCACTCTGACCGGGATTTATGGAGCTGAAGAACATGGAAGTTGGCAAACGCACAGATTTATGCATCTGGATTTTTTGTGTGTGTACGAACATTTCCGCTTTTGTCCTTACACCATGTTTTAGTGTGAATTCTACACACGGCGTTGAGGCCCCTGGACACTACCATTTTTACACAATGCATAAGCTCTATCATGTTGCATGGGGATGATGAGTGAAGAAGCTTTTTGAAATCCATCCACAAATTGTCATTTGGATTGAGATTTGAAATCTGACTCAGCTACTCCAAGACATTATCATTGTTGTTTTTTTGTTTTTTTTTAATTTTATTAAATTTTTTAAAATCAAATAACACTCCATACACATAACTCGAGACATACAAAAAGAAAAAAAAAAGGCTTGAAACAAATCAACTCCCACCCCTTGAGAAAGAGAGCTAGGCCAGCAGTGTAAAACTTTATGCTAATAAAGACAAATGAATAGATAAAATAATAAATGAATAAAGATAAATGGAGTAAAATAGGGGAGAGAACATGCTTCCTCATTTAAATGCTTATTCTAAAATGTTATTGATTAGATCCTGCCAGGTTTTGAAAAGGTTTTGTACAGATCCTCTTAAGTGTGAATTGTATTTTTTCAAGTTTCAAATACTTTTATAAGTCTACGTGCCAATAATGTAGTAAAGGCAATTACAGCTTGTTTGTCCTTCTCCACTTTAAGCCCATCTGGGAGTACACCAAGCACAGCTGTTAATGGCTTAGGAGGGATTGTGACATCAAAGCTGTCTGATAGGCATTTAAAAATTTTGATCCAAAATGATGTTAATTTGGCGCAGGCCCAAAACTTGTGACCCAGTGAGGCCGGAGCTAGATTGCAGCTTTCACAGGTTGGATCTTGCCCTGGAAACATTTTGGACAATTTTAAATAAGAGAGATGTACTCAATATATAATTTTAAGTTGAATAATTCTATGTTTTGCACATATGGAGCTCAAGTAAATTCTGTGCATTGCTACCTTCCACTTCTTTTCTGAAATATTGAGTAAGAGATCCTTTTCCCACTTTTCTTTTGGATCTTTGAAAGGGAGGGGCTGTAAAATAGTTTTATATATTACAGAAATGCTTCCTGAGTCCTTGAGACTGAGCAATATTTTTTCCGGTATAGAGGTAGGTGGGAGGTGAGGAAAATTGGACAGGTTGTGTTTAACAAAGTTTTGAATTTGAAAGTAGTGAAAAAAATGTGCTGCTGGTAAGTTAAATTTGCAGTGTAATTGTTCGTAGGATGCAAAAACGTGTCTATGTATGTTTTCCAGGTATTAAAAACTGTGTACATTTGCGAGGGCGGGAAAAGGTGGTTCTCGTGCAGAGGTGCCACAGATAAAAGTTTCTCTGTCCTAAAATACTTCCTACATTGGTTCCATATTCTGATTGAGTGAAGCACAATTGGGTTGTTAGTATATTGGTGATAACTTGTATTTATTGGGGTACAAAGCAAGGAATATAAAGAAGTACTGTAGGATTTTATTTCTATTGCGGACCAAGCCTGTGTATATTCATCTATTTGTGTCCATGTCCAGGTTTTTATAGTTTGTATGTTTGCTGCCCATTAATAAAATTAAGCAAGTCTTGCTTAATTTTTTACATACAGACAACATTGTTGTTTTTAAGTCATTCCTGTATATATTCGGCTTTATAGTTGGGGCAGTTGCCTGATGAGGAAAAAAAATCTTTTCTCATGACAGATGTTTTGCAGATTACATCAGATTTTCCAGCAGGATTTCCCTAATTTTTCTTGCATTCACTTAACTTTCACACCCTGCTCAAAAGACATGATTCTGTCACCACCGTGCTTCATGGTTATAATGTGCATTGTTGGGCTTACACCAAATATGGTATTTAGTGTGCTGGTGAAAAAGGTAAATTTGGTCTCACCAGACCTTAGAACATTCTTCCTGCTGACTTCAGAGTTTCTGATGTGCCATCTGGCAAACTCTAGCTAAGATGTCGTGCATTTTTTGACAGTGGCTTTTTTTTTGCCACTGTCCCATATATGTATGACTGGAGAAGCACCTGGGCAATAGTTGTTATCAGCACAATATTTCTGAGCTGACCATTGTAGCTTGTATTTCCTTCAAAGATCTTGTAAGTCTCTTGGAAGCCTCCCTCTCTAATCCTCTTTTTGTACGATCACTCAGTTTTTGCAGATACCTTGTTCTAAGATTATTTACTCTTTCTTCACTGGTTTCCAATTCAATATAAAATTAATTTTAAAATTTTACTGATAACTTTTAAGGCTTTGCATGGTTCTTTGCATGTTACCATATTGCTGACTTTGTTTCAAACTGTGACCCTTAAGGTTGCCAGACCAAGGTCTACTTACTGTTCCAACATCTAGATTAAAGACTAAAGGTAACAAAGCATTTTTTGTGATGGCCCCTAGACTTTGGAACAGCTTACCATCAAGCATTAGATTTTCTGATTCTGTAGCAAATTTTAAGTCTCATTTAAAAACATATTTTTATCGCATAGCAATCCTTAATGTACATGCTTCTTAATCTTTTTGTGGTTGCTGGATGACTTATTTGTTTAGATTATTTTTGTTTTTGATTTTATTTTTAATCATTTTACCAGCTTTTGTCATTTCATTTTATTTGTACTTATTTCCTTTTCTGGAGTTTTATATTTGTTTCAGATTTTATTATTATTATTATTATTATTATTATTATTAGTATGTGTTTTTATTTAACCTTTTATATTTTATACCTATTTTGTGTTTCCTATGTTCCATGTGAAGTACTTTGGGCCACTTGGAGAGAGGTATGATCCCTCCAGTGGGTCTTAAGTCTACTTCAACTCTCCTCTAAGTGGTTCCACCCAGTCCACCCAGTATATACCCCTAAGGGAGACACCTAGAGTGTAGTGCTCATTCCATGTCCAGAAAATATTCAGATGGCTCTTCTCAAGCCAGAGAATCATTATTTTATTTCAAATGCATTGCATATCATTGAGATCTTCACTTTATCACAGAAAATATGACCACTGAACCGACATAGTAAGCTAATTTCAGTGTTAAGTACTCATGATCTCATTCATTCAATTTGTCCTGAAAAATATACTCTACCCTAACCATTTTCCACTATACAGTCATATGAAAACGTTTGGGAACCCTTGAACCAAGAACATCTTGCTGCAGATGGTGTATCTGTACATCATTCTACAATTCAGCAGCAATTTGCACAAAGAACATCTTTATGGCAGGGTGATGAGAAAGAAGCCCTTTCTGCACTCACGCTACAAACAGAGTCGCTTGTTGTATGCAAATGCTCATTTAGACAAGCCAGATTCATTTTGGAACAAAGTGCTTTGGACTGATGGCACAAAAACTGAGCTATTTAGTCATAACAAAAAGCGTTTTGCATGGCGGAAGAAGAACACCGCATTCCAAGAAAAATACCTGCTACCTACTGTCAAATTTGGTGGAGGTTCCATCATGTTGTGGGGCTGTGTGGCTAGTTCAGGGACTTGGGCCCTTGTTAAAGTTGAGGGTCGGATGAATTCAACCCAATATCAACAAATTCTTCAGGATAATGTTCAAGCATCAGTCACAAAGTCGAAGTTATGCAAGGGTTGGATATTCCAATAAGACAATGACCCAAAACACAGTTCAAGATCTACAAAGGCATTCATGCAGAAGGAGAAGTACAGTGTTCTGGAATGGCCATTACAGTCCCCTGACTTGAATATCATCAAAAATCTATGGGATGATTTGAAGCAGGCTGTCCATGCTCGGCAGCCATCAAATTTAACTGAACCGGAGAGATTTTGTATGGAAGAATGGTCAAAAATACCTCCATCCAGAATCCAGACACTCATCGAAGGCTATAGGAGGTGTCTAGAGGCTGTTATATTTGCAAAAGGAGGCTCAACTAAGTATTGATGTAATATCTCTGTTGGGGTGCCCAAATTTATGCACCTGTCTAATTTTGTTATGATGCATATTGCATATTTTCTGTTAATCCAATAAACTTAATGTCACTGCTGAAATACTACTGTTTCCATAAGGCATGTTATATATTAAAAGGAAGTTGCTACTTTGAAAGCTCAGCCAATGATAAATAAAAATCCAAAGAATTAAAAGGGGTTCTCAAACTTTTTCATATGACTGTATATGTATCCTGGTAGTAGCTACAATATACCTGTGCAGTGGTTAGTGATGCTGCCTCATAGCTCCAGGATACAGACTTTGAACATCAGTACTGTCACTATTTGAGTGGAGATTGCACATCTTCATCGTGTCAGCATGGGTTTTCCTCCCAATACTCATTTTTCTTATTTCCATATCTCAAAGACATATATTAGGCTATGTTGTCTTGTTTGAGAGAACATAGGTATGTGTGCCCTGTGATAGACCAGAACCCTTTCTTGTATAAATTCTGCCTCCCCAAGACTAAATAAAATGAATGATTTTGTGTCAATTTATATCCTGTTTTGTATCAGTATATACACAAGTAAAACAATAATTTTCAAGTGAATAATGTGCTTTAAGAGTAGTACTGTAGGCAGCACTTATTCATCTTTGTAGCTGCCGTGTTTAATAGAAGGTGAAATTTATTTTGTATCTGCAATACTTATGTCAGATATGTGAAAATTGTGCAGGCTGCTTAAACACATCTAGAAGACAAGAATCGGACAAGTGTGTAAATTGTTCCATTCCCTAAGTAAGAAATTCTAGAAAAAGAACAAATTTAAATATACTTATTATGAAAATCCTTTCTGATATGAAAGAGTAAGTCATGGCTAAAAGCTAATTTCACACTAGGTCAAACTAGGTCACATTCAGTATCAAAATAAAAAAAAATGAATACAGCAATCTTTCATCTGCCTAGACCTGACGAATATAACATTGTAGAAAATTTACAATTAAGGGCCCTGTCACATTACATGACTTTTACATTGACTTTCATTCACAGATTTCATTTACATAAACTTAGTGAGTCAGAGACAGTTGTGGCTCACTCCCATGATAGCCAGTTCTGTAGTCTGACATATTCAACGACTTAGTCCAATCAAGCTGCAATGTGTCCCAAAAGAATAAAACAGTTTAGATCTTGTCTCTTGAGTTGTAGGGGCAGGCTAGAGAAAGCTGAGAGCTGTCAACCAATGAGAGCTCAGTCAGAGGTGCAATACATATAATACAAGTCAAAGGAGGTTACTCTTAAGCTTTTTAACACACTAATGAGGCGTCACCTGGAATACTGTGTTTAGTTGTGTTCTCCATGCATCAAAAAAAAAAAAAACAAAAAAACATAGCACAGCTTGAAAAAGTCCAGAGAAAAGTGACTAGGCTGATTTGAGGATTGTAATGTATGAGTTATGATGAAAGATTAAAGGAGTTGCACCTTTTTAGTTTAAGCAGACAGGGATTAAGAGATGATGTGACTGAAATATTCAAAAGTTTCAAAGGAAATACTACAGCTGAACACTGCTTTTACTTTAAAATTAATTCAATGAGAACATATAGGCCTATTTGGAAATTTGTTAAAAGTAAATTTTACACAAAATTTTATGTAGTTTTTCTTCACAAAGAGAACTATAGACACATGGAATAAACTACCAAGTAATGTGGTAGACAGTAAGAATCTAGGGACATTTAAAATGTGACTTTATATCATTTTGTTATTTTGGAAGTATTAAGTGGATAGGGCTGATGAGCTTGTTGGGATGAATGGCCTATTCTCATCAAATTTTTCTAATGTTCTAATACAGTCACCAGGAATAAGAAATGTGGGTGTTTTGGACCTTGCAAACAGAGGAGAGACTCATCTGTTTGATGTCACATATTTTACATATTACAACAGAATGGGAAAAAAACAAAAGAAATGGGGCAGAGATTGTGGCTGAACTTACTGTACCCGTAAACCCTTTGTATGCACTGGTTCTGTCAGGCATTATGTTACTGGTAACTACATGATACTTTGTAAATGTTATACCATGCTGGAAAGTAGTTAAGCAATTATCTTATTTAATATAACCTATGATCTTAGTCACATAATATGGCACACTTGGGCAACACCATTTCAGTAACTGCAGGTGTCAAGTTTTACATCCCCCCTAACTGCAAGTCAAGTAATGTGACATTGGCTTTACACAACTATTGCATCTGAAGTGCATGATACATCCCTATGACTTAACATCTCTGAGAAATGGGTTCCTTGGCTATACAATAAGATAAAATGTCTTAAGATGTCAAATGTCTTTGGGTACAACTTCATTAGTTGCTTTTACTTTGATGCATGGATATCACAACGCAGTCAGTTTTATGTAAGCAAAATGTCTCATGAAATTTCAGATACATGGAAACTGGAGTCATAAAAGCTTGTGTCTAGAAAACAGCAGATGAAAACAACTGTGTAGACTTACTGGAAAATGTTGCTGATGAACATCATTTGTAAATATGTTAAACTTGACAAATCAGTGTGTATTGAAATAACGGTTATGGCACACGTATTATGCTGCATTTAGGTGTTTTTCAGACTGAGCTGTCACACCACCAATGTCTTACAAAACAATAACTCCTTTAGTTACCAGAAGACCTCAGATAGACTAGCACAGTTTAAAAAGACTTCTAGACAAACAAGAGTATGTGCTGTGCTACGAACACAGAAGATCTGAAAATAGATCCCTTGTATTTTCAAAAAAAAGTTTTTTTTTCTTTTCAGTTTACTATAAAATAGCTGTCTTTCCAGCCATTTCTGATGTTTCATTTCAAAATGTTGCAGTAAATTTTACTGTACGCTTGTTTTTTTTGTCCACTAGTTCTGCCAGAGACATCCCAGTCAAAATGTAATTCACCCTCAACCAGTCAACAACACAGTTTAGACTTAATACTTGACAACTGAAACCTAACAATGTAAATTTCACTAATCTCTAAACGGTACCACCTGCTCTAAGTTGCACTACTCTTTAATAGTGTTGATTGGCAAAATTTTACAAAGAGGTTTTTGCAGTGAATTGCTGGGTTCATCAGGGACCTTGTTCAACAAACAAACTTTGCCTTCCCAGCGCCCAATAAGGCTTTTCAAGCCCAGTGTGATCCACAGAGCTATAGCAGCCAATTCTGGATAAGGATGTCACTACCCATTCTGCATTGCACATGTGCAGAACTTTCATGCATCCGTACTGTATACGCACTCCACCTCACTTGATCCTACAACACCAGCTCTTTAGCCAAGGAAGCCCAGGAGAGGCTCTACTTCCTGCGTAGGTTGAGAAAAGCCCATCTTCCACCAACTATTCTAACAACATTCTACATAGGAACCATAGAGAGCATCCTGAGCAACTGCATCACTGCCTGGTTTGGAAATTGCACAGTCAGGGATCGTAAAGCCCTACAACAGATAGTGAAGACAGCTGAAAAGATCATCGGTGTGTCCCTTCCATCATGGACATTTACACCATACACTGCATCCGCAAAGCCACCAACATTGTGAATGACCCAACACACCCTTCACACTCACTGTTTACACGCCTGCCATTGGGAAAAAGGTACCGAAGCATTTGGACCCTTACCACCAGAATGTGTAACAGTTTTTTCATGGACCGATCTGATATCTGATATATGTGTTCTGCTCTGCAACGTTGCACATGGTTGCACATGTTTGCACATTTGACTCACATGCACTTGTTATATATGCACCTTGTTATATATTATGTGACTTCATGTTATGTGTTGTGAATTCTTCGTTGTCCTGTGTTCTATGTAGCACCATGGTCCTGGAGGAACGTTGTTTCGTTTCACTGTATGCTATACTACTGTATATAGATGAAATGACAATAAATACTCTTGAATCTTGAATATACAGCCATTTCTCCAGGATGCTGGAACAAACATATAAGAAAAAGATGCCAAATCAGCGTTATTTATGAGGATATAGCTGTGTTTCCATGTATTATCTCAAAGGTCTACTGTAAGTTTAAGGTGGAAAAATAATTGTGTTTAGACTAAATATTATTGGTGATCCCAATTTGTGAAGAGATTTAACTCAACTATTGAGTTATAGCTACTTGTTAATACAGCAGAACTTCAAATATGACAGAAAGGCAGCACTGGGCAGGTTATAATGTTGGTGTAATGGTAAGAGATAATGCTTGTGGCTTCATGACTTGGGGCCATGACAAAAATAGTGAGGTTAATTCAAAAATGTGTGGATTTATGGGTGGGAGTTAAACCCAAATTTGAAAAACAGGCATGCTGACCCTTACACTACCATCACAACTTACATGGCACTATTTCTCTGTCGACAGATCACATTATAATATTTCTTGCCATTGCAGCCTTGAGCCCCTTGCTGTCTCTCATGAGAGCAAGGCTGAAATTGTATATCAGAAACCTGACTTATGATGAAAAGTGCCTGTGTGCATATTTCATATCTGTGGCTTGTAAAACAAAGATGTTCATAAAGAACAAACAAACAGAGAGAGATTGAGCTTTATAGATGTTATAGATATATGTTCTGTTATTTTTTTAATCCCCTCAGTAGCTTATTTCACATATTTTTTAGCTTTTTAATTCCCTCAGTAGCTCATTTCTTTATTTTTGTCAATTTAAACCTGACTGCATTATTTGTTGTTATGTTTACATTACAATATGTGTTTCCTGTTGCACATTTCAGCATTCAAGGAATATGCCGTTGTCTTCCTTATCATTAGATCCCTCTGATCATCATTCAAAATTATGCCTAAAATCTATTTTACTTCCCTCCCAATACCTTAAATCAGAGTTGTTAAATGGTGACCTCCATTCTCATACCCTCTGATAGCAAAACCTATCTCTTGTCTTTCACTGCCTCTATGACTAAAGAATAGCAGGCAAATGAGAAGAATCATTTCTTGTAGGTTATGGCCTGCTGCTGACGTACTTGTTTAAATAATAGCAATTCAGAAAAGTACCCCTCTGACATGTGTTCTCCAAAATCAATTTAAAGGACACATTGCCCTAATTATAGGATTTTTTAATTCCTTGAATATCAGTAACTTCTGAAGAATTTGATTTGATCATACTGAATGTTCTCTTCAAAAAACAAACACAATAAAAATATTTTTTTCACACACTCACAGTTGGAAAAAATGTCTTTGAAATCAGTAAATCCCTCTTCAAATTTTTATAGCCTCTTGGGACATTGTACCTCTCCTGGCCTAAAGAAATGCCTCTTGTTCTAAGACTGCCAAGTACTTTTGACCGACAGTCTGTCATTCAGGTGAGTTTCTCACCTAAAGATTAAGAGCATTGGATGTGGCCAAGGCTACTGAGCCGTGGAGAACAAGAATCCGCTCTTAAGTCTTCAGACAGGTTGCTAGGTTGCTGCCCAGTAGAGGCCAGTCATGCGCAACATGGGGGAGTTGTTCCAAGCTGGCTTTTCTACGAGTGTGATTCCTTTCTGAGATGACATGTCTTCAAGGCCACATAAGCATCTCTACAAGTTAAGTTTAAATTTGACAGACTTGAAGTTCTCAAATGTTCTTATAGGTAGGTGCTGGCTGTTTTAAAGCTTATAATTTAGAAATGTGCATTACTACTTAACATTATTACACAAACTACCTAATACGATAAAGTTAAACCACAACATTGATAATCCAGAAGGGATGGAATAGAGGAACTTTATGAACAAAGATGCTTATTTACCTATAATGACATCAGGGAGACATATATCACAGCACAGCATATTGAGGTGACAATCTAATAGTATTGGACCCAACAATCAATCTTGAATATTTATAGCATCTTTCATTCTCTATGACTATTACAATACACAATACTAAGGCACCACAACATAGATAGAAGAGAATACACATAGCATATGTCAATGTTGAGTGATGTGGAGTAAATACAAATGACATGTCTGATTTGATCAGCCTCTGTAGAAAAAGTTATAAAATATAAACAAGGTAGTAAGCAACATTTACAGAGCAGGGAGAATCAGTTTTGAATAACAAAACTAAATGGGATGTGACAATGACTATAAAGTGAGCACTCCTATCCTCATTTTTTAATTGCAATTAAAAAACCCTGACCATGGCCTTTCTGCTGATTATATATTTCCATCTTGTATTCATTAAATTACAAAGTTATCAATAACAATATTTTTTGGCAATGATTTTTAAATAACTTGCAGTGGACTGATGTCCCAATGAGAATGGATTTTAATCTTGTGTCCAAAACTGTTGGGTTAAGTTCCAGGCCTCTGTGACTCAATAATGGAGGGATAGATTGCCATTTATATTATTACTAGCCGACCCGCGACGTAGCATACGCTGCATAATTATTCATTGATGGGTGAACACTTCCTGAAAGACACAGTTGTCCAAATGGGGTGGGTTTGAGGATACGACTGTGAGTGAATGAAAAGATGGAACTCTGGAGAGAGCAACATACAAATGTCCGTGACTGAAAACTGGTACAGGCATATCTTTTTGAAAGTTTGGCCCTGTGCCTTATTAATTGTCATTGCAAAGGCTAATCTAACAGGAAATTGTCTGCATGTAAAAGTAAAAGGCAAATTTGAATCTGATGGGGTCAGGGAAATCCGGGGAATAAGGACAGTTTGTGAGGTAGAGCTGCGATAGTTTTACACTCCAGTACATTGCGGTGAATGCTGGTAACAGTCAGTCTAGTGCCATTACAGAGACCTCTTGCTGGCATGAGGTTTCTGAGAAGCATGACGACTGAACCAATTTTAACTTTTGAGTTTATGCGGAGGCATGCCAGTGGGAGTAAGACTGTTAAGAAATTCTTCGGGAAATGAAAGTTGATCTGTGGGATCGTCTGTGACGATGGAGTCAATGCTGGTGAAAGTTACTTCGTCGGTAGGGATAAGTTTCAGTACTTGTTCATTAAGGTGTAGCGAGACTTTGTTGGTGCCGCTTAATATAGCTCGCGTACTGAGTTGTTCCGGAGTGACAGTTGAGAAGTCAATGTCGCCATATAGTTGTTGAACGGGATCAGAATTAAAAGGAAAACAATGTGAAGGTAATGTTACAGCTGTTCCGTTTTTCCCATCTCCAACATTGAGGAGCCATTTTGCGAAATGTTGTTCGTGAGGAAGAGCTCTCATATTTGTCGTCAGTGTAATTACATGCATGTGACGCCACAAAGGTTGCTTGTTAATGCAACTGGCAACACTAAGTGCTCGGGAACCACGCATAATGACGGGGAGTAATTGTCGGAAATCTCCACCCAATAGTATTGTTTTCCCTCCAAATGGCTGCGTGTCACCCGTGAAGTCACGTAATATCCTGTCAACTGCCTTGAATGCATATGCATGTGTCATTGGCGCCTCGTCCCATATTATCAATTTGGATTGCAGAAGATGTTGAGTGTGTGGCAAGGTAGGTTTGATGTTGCATGTGGAAGTAGTAGTCAGCTTCAACGGTATTTTAAAAATGGAATGTGCAGTACGTCCACCCGGTAACAATGTTGCAGCTATTCCTATAGATGCTACGGTTGTAGGAATGTCTCCCCTAGCTCTGATGGTATGAGTCAGGGTTTTGTAGAAAAAAATTTTCCCTGTTCCTGCAAGACCATCTAAGAAGAATCATGTTTGTTGCGGATGGGAATCGCTGTATGCAACGTGTAAACGTGTTTGGTGAGGTGTGGGGGCGGGCACATGAGCAGGCAGTGCGCATGCCTCGAGAGCGAGGGTGGGTGCAGGAGGAGGGTTAGAGTTGGAGGACGGAGCTCCGTCGTGTGTACCCCATGGTCATGTTTCCAATGCTTGGGCGACTTGGTCGATTATATATATAGATTATGATATATGTGACAGTAGGTGACATCATGATGTAATTATTTGCTGAGGCAGCATTGTGGCACAGTGTTCAGTGTTTGCTAAATTCTAGCTCCTGAAAACCAACTCACATTCTCTACTTTTCCTCTGCTATGTCAAAGCCTGCATTAGTCAAACTGTTGAAGTTCTTGTTGTATACTCCATACTAGAAAAGGTTTTTGTTCTGCACAGTCCCAGGTTAAATGTGCTCAGAAAACATGTAAATAGCAAAATCTGTTGGCGAGTAGGTTCTAGTATTGTAATAACTGAGCATTACATTTGCGATCTGGAGCACCATTATAAATGTCAGTGCCAGGGACAGAACTGTATTAATGGTTACTTCCTCAGCTTTAGCCTTTCAATGTATTAGCTATTTAACAACACCATTGTTATCAGAACATTTTAAGCTAAATGCAAAACATTACCAGTGTGAATTTGTTTTACATTATAAGATTATCAGGTTGTATTTTATAACTCTGAAAATCAAATCCAACTAAATATCCTTTTAACATTGTATTAAACAAATACAGTAAATAACATGTCCTACCTTAATTGACTACTTTCTAGAGATTCCACCTCCAGTCTATCACAGTTGCAAAGTCATTACATCCACAAAATTAATTTGATGCGCAAGCTCCCATTTGATAGAAGAGATCTTTAAATGGACAGTCTAGTCAGCTACTGTGGGATAACTGAAATCTGAAGATTGCAGCTGAATATTGGAGGCCACTTTTACCCTGTGGTGGACAGTATGGCACTAGAAGCAAGGAGCCAATTTAAAAATGAGTCACTCTGTCCCCACATACTGTAGTTGTTGCCAGTATTGTTAATGATGGTGCTGTTTCAAATAAAAAAGAACAAGTGGGGCAATTGTTTCTGTCCCCAGTCCCCCCCAACCCCGCAACATTAGGGCCTATGTTTGAAGTTATTTATGTAATACTGTATTGTATTACAGACACTACTTACACAGAATGTTGCATGCCTTCCTGAACTGAGACAAGACTGCAGGTGATAGGTAGAAATCAACAGGTAAAAACAAATAAAAAGTGCTTGCAGCTCTTTTGGACATTGAGTAGGTGAGCAATAAGAGGAACGAGCAAAAATAAAGTTTGAGGAGCAGAGCAAGTTTGGTGGTTTCCCATTCCTGATTTTTTTTTTCTGAGACCATAACAACATGAATAGTACAGATGTTCAGGTTAGGAAAGTATTTTCTAATAGGGCTTTTAACCTACTTTGTGTGCCAGTCCCTCCTGCTATACACTTCCTTTACACCTTAGGCTATTACACAACATTTCATAGCATGGTTAAAGTTGCAACATTCAGCACAGTATTTACCATGCACAGAGGTCAAACTACTACACCTTTTGTTCCTTTAATCATCTAGATGATAGAGATAGATAGATAGATAGATACTTTATTAATCCCACGGGGAAATTCACAAATCTAGTGAAGTTATTTACTGTTGTGGGACCTAGTGGCTGAAACACTAGACCTTAAACCACACAATTGCCAGGTCAGGTTCCTATCTTTTGACTTATTGTTTAGTCCTGAGCAAATGACGTAACCAACTCATACACTGATAGTAAAATATGTAAAGTGATTACAAAATATAGAAGTTTGCAAGGAAGTGCCAGAATTTGAAAGGGCTAATGCTGGTTGTGTTCATTAAGATATTGGCCTGGGATCATCAATGCAGTGCGTTATTTAAATCATAATGCTGATCAGTAGCCTTTAGTGAGTGTGAATAATAATGCTGATAACTGAAAGTTTATAGTAAATTAAAGCCTCATAATTTACGTATTTTGCTAAAGTGACACACATTTTAAACACTCTTTAGTGATAATCACTTTATAAATCAACATTGTTACTTCTCCATCAGACTTTTCCTGACACCTTTTGCTTAACTGACACTTCTTCAGTTAATTTAACAAAATTAAAATAAATGAATAATCCAAGTTCTCAATAATCAATTCATTTAATTCGCTATATTAATCTGTGTGATAAAAGGGAATCTTAGTTAATTATTTGAAGCATGGAAGTGCAGTGATTATTTTTTGCTACTGCATAGTCCTAGAATGCTGGGCTCATAACTCACACCAGTAACTGTCTGTATTTAGTTTACATTCCCTGCCTGCTTGTGTCTTTGTGCTTTTGCCAAGATTTCCTCCTAGATTCCAGTGATATACACATGGCTATATAATGTATTTTGCTAAAGCCAATGTCATATTATGAGACTTGGTGACAGCTGTTGATGATCTTGATACCAGACTGTTTTGTGACAGCCAGTAACCTACTACCTGCTTGAGCTGGTGCTGTACAAATGGTTAACGGTGAGTTCAGTCACAATCTCAGCTCTGTTTTACTGTTCAGCTCTGTTTTTCCATTCTGCCATGGCATGTAAAACATGAGACATCAGATAGACAAGCTTCTGTTATTTTTTTGTCATTCAAAATACCCGCATTACTTACAGTATTTCTTGTCACTGCATCATATGCATTGCACTCCCAGAGAAGCATTTATTGGTTGTCAGCTCTCATGCAAACGTAGCCAGTGCCAAAGACTACAGACAAAATCAAACCTGTTTGATTTTATTGGAGTAAGTCGTGGACTAGTTGAAGTGAGTTATTTGGTATGTCACACTAGGCATTTGACCTTCATGGAAGCATGCCACTGCCTCCAACTCAGTAAGATTATGAAAATGAAGGCTACGACTGAAAATTGCTAGAAAAGGTGTGTAATGTGGCATGGCCCTAAACAGATGAGCAAAGTGGCTAATTTGTGTAACTGCAGCAGAATATTACTAATATTTATTTATTTGGAAAAGTTAGGCATATTTTTGCCAGTGTTGGTGTTTTGGTGTTAAAGAGGCAAAGGAAACAGTAAAACAAATTAACGGAACATTATTTCACTGTACGCAGAAATGAAAAAATAAATGTGTTCAGACTATCTGAGATTTAACAAAACAAAATGTGAAGTGCTTACATATCTCAATAATCTCAGGTATCATTGTAAGACACTCAGTTCAAACACTAAGGTTAGGATCCTTTCCAACACTGACTTGAATTTTTGAAGAATCGTCTTTAGATATGGTTTCCACAGAGCCAGCAGACACACTGGTGAAGCTTCATCTTTTAATCCGTGAAAGACAAGAAACAAAGAACTTCTGTATCTATTTAATTTTTTACAATCTGCCTAATTAGTAAGACCCAAAGCATGTTGTAAAAGAGGTACAGGATCATTAAAATTAGTGCTGTTTACAGTATAGTGATCACGAGACTGTGCAATTACAACATTCATGTCAGAAATGAAAATGTACAGGGGGATAAATGTACAAAAGAAAATAACATAAGTTATAAATTATTTTATGACATGATAAAATAGCTAATGTGGCCAAGCTGGCACTGGCCACTTGTTAGATTTCACGTGATTCTCTGTCTTGTAAAACAGAGTTCTTTGATATCAGAGATTAGCAAGTCAAGTTTTGTCTAGAGATGTTCATTTGTCCTTCCTTTTCAACTTTTTCTTTCTGGTCCAGTGGTGTGGTCATTATTTTTTCTCTTGTAGCTATTATGGCAATTTCTGTATTTTGTTTCTTCTTTACCTGACTTGGGTGTAGGGATTATATTTTATCTTTATTCTTTTAAAATCTGTTTAACTGTTTCACATATTTTGTTGAATCAAATAAAAATTACAAAGAGCTACTATACACACAAACATGGAAAATATAACAAGGAGAAATCTCATCAAGCAGAGATCATTAACAGAGCAAAATGTCCTGACAGATGACACAGAAAAAGTTAAAAAACTTACAAACTTAAAAATTCAAGCAGTACAGTACCAAAGAGTGTACGTACAATGTATAGTGTACCCAAAGGAGGGAGACAGAAAGGCTGGAGTGAGTGAATCAGATAAAATACAACTGAGAGAACAGTGGGAGCATCTAAGTCGAAAAAGCAGGAGATTTTAGTCAGTCTAAGTTGATGCTGTGAAGTATTACTGTGGTCTAAGGAAATAAATTTAAAGAGTAACCTAGCATCAGTATTCACTATTAGTCTCAACTTTGAAAGGACATGTTTAGTAAATTTGCAGAATTGTACTTTGATAGGTCAGATAGTGTTGCTTTCATTATTATGACAACTACTACATGTTTGACAGTAAAAGGTGCCGACTCAGACTGTAGGAACGGTATCAAAATGTACGTAATTGAATGAAAAACATCACTACAATGAAATCGGAAAAGAGAGGTTTAGAGAGATGCAACAGAGCACATTGAGACATGGAGAAGAATTGTATAAATGAGAGGACAATACTACAGAAAGTGGAAGTGCATGCTAAAATGATTTTAAAACAAAAATAGAGTGATTGTTACAGTTTCTAGGCAGGTAACTGCCTTTTGAGTACCTTTGACACAAATGTTCAGTAGTACCTTATTTTAAAAAATTTGCATTAATATTATTTTAAATATTGCAAAAGCTTCACTGTTTGCTGTTTCCTGCTGAACAATAAATTTGCTGGAGATACACAAATTAGCCACTGTGCTAATTCAGTTAATAAACATACACTGCCTAGCGTTATTGTGCCCATGGTTTCTTTAACAATGCAATTCCATCAATTTTTGTAATTTTGTTAGTGAAGGAAGGGAAACTGATGATGGAAAGTCAGTTTATAATTGCTCTGATAATAAACAGACACTGAAATTATACAATTTGTTACATACATAACAGTTTGCTTTTTTAAGCAATGCTTCAGATTTACAGAATATTATGTTATAGATATGTCATCTAATGGCCTGCAGTTGGAAAGCGTCATGTACAAATAAAGACAGCTGGCACCTAGTTGGTTCTTGTCTAATTTTCAATTCTGCCAGGAAGGGCTCTGGCTCCCTGTGACATCATAACCTGATTAAGCAGTTTTGTAAAATAGATGGATGGAAAATCATTTCACTAAAACATCACCCAATACTTTGTACACATTGTGAAGATTTTCATAGTAAAAGAGATTTCATTATCTTGGCACATTTCAAGGAAAGAACAAACATAGTAAAGCCTACATAAGCAAAAGAAGAAGTCTTTTACATTAAAAGTATGGACAGTCAGATGTTACCTAACACTCTGTTATGTTGAAGACTGTCATGGAAGCACATCCTACATGGCTGAACAGTGGGATATCACTGCCACATTATACAATATTGTTTCTCCTAGGTTTTTATGCCTTTTATTTCTGGCCTTTACATTGGTTCCACATGTTTCTTCAGAATTCTTGTAGGTATCTGCATTTTTCCTTGCCATTTATAAATATGTAGTCTGGTGAGTTAGAAAAGTGTCCGAGTGTGTGCTTGGAATTGTGAGCACCAAGTGGCGGACTGAAACCTGCCTGTTCTATCAGGTTAGACTCTTGCTTCCTGCAACTCTGACCTTGGTACTTAGGGTTTCACACAGCTGATGAATTTGTAGAAAGATAGGGTGCATTATGCTTACTCATATGTATTATAATTAAAAAATCACCATCAAATGTACAAAAAAAATGTATGGCTGGAAATGCACTTTAATTATGGAATATTTTCTTACAGTATAAGAATACATTTTTCTTTTTAAAATGAAGATGTAGAAATTTGTAACCTGTTAGAAGAATGGCAGTGGCTTCACTGCTTTAATTCAACTTGGCCATGTAATCCACATACAATATTTGGGAGGTGGACAATCATCAATGACCCTGAGTATGAGTATTCCTAATCATGCCAAACACATACAGTATATCATAAAGTTGTGTGTGACCAATATTGGTGTGGATAGTATGCCCACCTCACCATATTCATAGTCTTAAACTTTTAAATTACAATGCGCACAAACTGTTTGAACTTCTCCCTTCAGATATATGCTTATTATAGCGTGGACCACAAGACTGATGAATAGTTTCTACTACACTAAATTCTATACTGATAGCACACAACTTATAGACAGAATCGCAAAATATTATATTCATCATTATTATTTATCTATTATCATAACTTCTGCAATATTAGAAGAAAACTTTTTTTTTACATATGCTGGCAATTGTGTAATGTGTGAGCTGTAGAACTGAGAATATTAGATATTAGATGTGTGGTTTTTAAAAGAATAGTTTTGAACATCGTTTCAAGTAGTGTACAAGAATCTCATTGTACGTGCTATGTAATGACAATAATTGGAATCATATCTTATCTTGTCTTTGCTTGTCTTGTCTAAACTTAGCAGTGTATTTGTTTTATTATATAGGTTAGAAATGATACAATTGTGATTTCCAACATCGTGTACTGTAATCAACATGGCTGTGGCCAGGAAAGATAATCACAAAATAACAAAATATTTCCAAAAAGTCAAAAAAGGAAATTAGTGCAAAATTGAAATTGAGAACATCCAAATATCAGATTACAAATGTAAATGTAAACATAAAGGGTGACTTTGAAGACAGTGGCGTGAATTAAAAAATTTTATTGACCAATAAACTATAAGATATTATTCTACAATAAAAGTGCCACATTTTTCTGAACATCTCCTAGAAACTATTGCACATAATAAGGAAGTCCTGGAGACACTAAATGCAGTGATTTAAGCCTTGGATGATTTGAATGCTTAACTTTCCCTTGTCCCCAAGGGGAATTAAGACTCTACAGAAGCTAAAAAAAATACAAATATTAAAATAAGCAACAGCTCCGCCACCAACAAACACACACACAAACTATATTCATCAGATTGACTGAGTGGAGAGCAGTGAAAGCATTTAGTTGTTTCTCTGCTGGAGACCCTTGCTTGGTTTTACACGGACCATGGAATGGAATGTTGACACATGCATGCTGCTGCCACACCTCTCTGTTAACAATACTTTTTCTTAAACTGTGTGTTGAACCTTACACATTTTGCACTTTTCACATTTTCTTACTGTATTATTGTTCATGAATATAATTAACTACTTTTTGTAACTTTTAAGCATCAGTCTGTGCTTGTACTGGATTCATTCTGCATTGTTATTGCCGCTCATTTGCACCAACCTACCCCATCTATCTCATCTTCTCTGCTGTGCTGTTCTGCTTAAATGTGCTCTACTACTGTCAGATAGGTATTGGCTTTCTACTATACTAAAATACTCCTGTGATAAACTCCTACATATTAAACAGTTGGTCCAGAGCAAATGGTCAGACTGGAATATCGTGAAAGACACTCATATTTTTTGGCACCTGAAATATTTCGCCAATCAGGTTGCCACCACCACCTGTGAATGAAAAATTCACCAGCAGCATTTGTTCGGGAATACACCATTCTGCTCATGGCTTTGGAAATAAGAGTGTCAGTGTGCCAAATTTGCATTATACTAAAATAAATTCTGGTTATGGATCTGTGCACAAAACCCTCATTAGCTAATATTGCATTGTTCAACACAAGATCTCTTAATGGCGAAGCACTGATACTATCAAAGTTTATTACAGACTTCAACCTTGATATGCAATGCTTAACAGCAAATTTGCAAAAAACAGATGAATTAACACCTGTAATGGAGGTTACACTATCTTGAGCATGTTGTAGACTCTAAACTCACCAAATACTTAACTTCTAATAAACTGGTCTAACCCTTTCAGTCTGGTTTCAGAGCACAGCACAGCTGTGAAACTGCCTTGCTTTGGGTAAATAATGATTTGCTTATGACAGCAGACTCTGGGAAGACCAGCATACTAATTCTGTTAGGCCTCAGTGCAGCATTTGACATTCTACTGTCCTGCATGGTGACCATTCTAGGTATCTCGGGCACTGCCATCCAGTGGTTTAAGTCCTATCTGACTGGCAGGCAAGAGTCTGTTGCAACAGCAGGTCCAGCTCAGTTTCAGGAGTTCCTAAGGGCTCTGTCCATGACCTTCTACTCTCCTGTATCTATGTGCTACCCATTGGCCATATTATTTGTATCTTTGGACTGGGTTATCATTTTTAATGCTAATGATACTTAAATCTATTACAATGTTAAAAGTGAAACTTCATCAAGGCTTTCTCAGCTCACAACTT
Organism: Polypterus bichir lapradei; assembly: GCA_026402145.1. Classification (NCBI taxonomy): domain Eukaryota; kingdom Metazoa; phylum Chordata; class Cladistia; order Polypteriformes; family Polypteridae; genus Polypterus; species Polypterus bichir. The sequence goes on along the minus strand of JANRMT010062825.1, from coordinate 33,384,120 downwards.
GCCACAGTGAAATTAAACCATGGATGGAGCATAACTATATAAAATTAAATCGCAACAAAATTGCAATGCTACAAATTGGCACTAAAGCATAACTTAAGAAAATGAGCTCCTTTTCAATCGCTCATGACAGTGATCTCATCAGACCTTCTAATGTAAGAAATCTTGCTGCCATTTTTGTTTCCTCCCTTTATTATCCGTCCTACATAAACCACATTAAGAAACCTTTTTACTTCCACCTCCATAACATATCCTGTATTTGCTTATTCCTTGCCTTTTCTAATGTTGAGAAGCATGTCAATGATTTTATCACATCCCACATTGATTACTATAACTACCTGCTAGCAGGTGCCACTTCTAATCTTCTATCACAGCTCCAGTTGATTCAAAACTCTGCTGCAAGAGTCCTTACATGGACCAGCAACATTAAGCACATAAGACCCCATCCTGCTTCACCTTTACTGGCTCCCTATGTCTTACAGGATTATATATAAAATTCTATTAATAACCTACAATGATTTAAATGGCCTTGCACCGGACTACATCAGTGACTTTCTCCATTATTATGCTTCTGTTTGCCCACTAAGGTTCACTGATTCTGGAAATCTTGTTGTGCCACACACTAACCTGCACTCTATGGGTGATAGAGCCTTCAGCTGTATCTCATTAATGATCTCCTAAAATTAATGAGATAAGCTGACTCATTCATTCTTAACATTAGAATTACCAAAGCCTACGAAAAATCTCGTAAACCCAGCCCACCTTAAATCCGTTCGCACCTCTCCGTCAGCGTCTTTCTTTTTGTAAATGTGTCAATAAGCGCAAGCATCCTACTATACCATCCTCCCACCAGTGCAAAAACAGCAAAAATCGCTCTCCCGGCTCAAGTTTTGTTTATCTGTTAGTGAGGTACCGGGAGCTGTATAGTGTAAATAATATATCTTTATTTGGAACACATGCATTTCACGTGTGTTCCGTGTCTACAAAGATCTATGTAAGTACAGCATGACAGAAATGTTGAAAACATACCTACAAAACAAACTTTTTTCATATTTTAGTACTAACGACAAAATTTTGACATGAAGTATATAATGTGTGAAGACTGAAGTTCAAATATCAAATAAGCACTTTCACAAAAGGTACAAGTATAACAAAACAAATTTGCTTTTATTCAAGACTATAACTGAAGAAAAAGAAATCGGGTTAGTGTATGTAATTGTTACGACTGCTTTGGTAGTACAGCGGTAAGAGCTGCTGACTCATAATCAACAGATCGCGGGTTCAAGCCTTGCCGCATCACAAAATAAACAGTTTGAGTAGTGAGCTGCTCTTAGTGTTACTATCATACAATAAAACATACATTTGATTTGAGTCTGTAACAGCCGGTGTAAATGTATGGTGCTTGTAAAGGTTAGCATTTTTTTTTATTCAGTTTTATTCTGTCAGTCGCGTTCACACTCTCCCCGATTTGACACTGCTGTTTTTAAATAAAGACATGCTATAACAGAGGTGAACTGCACCAGGAGTAAAGGCAAAAGATGGCACCGATTGGGTACAGCAAGAGGTCTGGCATCATCCTGCAAGTCAGTCTGCCACCTGTCCTTCAAAGAAAAAGCATGGCTTACAGAGCTCGCCAAGGTATTGTGCAAAGCCCAGTTTGTGATTATGTTTCGTGATGGTCTTTATATAAAAACAGTTATATGTTACTTATATAAAAGCCAGATCGAATGTTATTTACCTTGATTTATTTATTTATCTTCCTACAGCGTGAAATCACAAGTAGACTGCAGAGCTTCCTCTGTTTGATCGACAAGGGCATGCTCACAAACTACATGTGTACTGAAGTACCTTCAGCTGCAGGTGGAAGCTCCTGTCGCACCCTACACAACTGTGTTTGATCTTATTCAAGAAAAGATCCCAGTCGCCCCAAGGGAGAAAGACTTATACACTTCATGTCAAAATGTTGTCATTAGTACTAAAATATGAAAAAAGTTTGTCTTTTAGGTATGTGTTCTACATTTCTGTCATGCTACACTTACATAGATCGTTGTAGACATGGAGCACAATGCATGTGCTCCAAATAACAATATATTATTTACACTATACAGCTCCCTGTACCTCACTAACAGATAAACAATGCTTGAGCTGGGAGAGTGATTTTTGCTGTTTCTACAGAGGTGGGAGGATGGAAGAGTAGGCTCCTTGCTGCTTGCGTTTATCAACACATTTACAAAACAAAAGATGCTGATGGAGAGGTGTGAATGAATTTAAGGTGAGCCAGGTTTACAAGTTTTTTCGTAGGCTTTGGTAATTCTAGTGTTAAAACAAATTTAAAAACTCATCTATTCAGGTAAGCATTTAACTTAACCTAACATGTTAATCTTTCTTTCAATTTACCTCTCTGCCAGGTGCTCAGGATAATTTGTGTGCGTGTGTTATATCACAAATCAGGCTATTTGTTTAGGTTTTTCTTCTAGTGTTGAAATTAGTATTTTACTCTGGTTTATTGTTTTTATTCTATTTAATGCATTGTGTTTATCTGTTTTTAGTGTTCTATGTGGATATTATTTTTATCCAATGTTATATATACGGTACACCCTGCTGTTGTTTCTGAGACTCTGTGAAGTGCCTTGAACATGGAAAAGGTGCTATATAAATAAAATATATTATTATTAATGTGGCTATACCTGCCCATTTGCACCACAGGATTACATTTAAAGGCATCATTTGAATAAAGCAGGTCCTACTTTATGAGTCTAGGCAGAGAACATGACACATACCGATGGAGGTTTGTGATTGTGCCTTTTAAACTTCCCTGGTTGAAGTCACTACATACAATAACTGCAGGATCAGAATGATTAATGATTAGAGTATTGGTAACAGAGTGAATTATTCCTGTTGTCGCGTCCTTGTTTGCAGAGGCAAGAATATCAACATTAACAAAAATGTTGTAAATTATCCCACTTAGCAGGTAACATGGACAAATTTTAGTCAGTAATAAAATTTGTAGATTACACATTTTAGTTTTAATTGTAATATGCTTGATTTATTTTACCACTGCTCATCTACATGAATGTCCAGTACCATTCTTTCTTTTTTCCACACTGTCTGATTGTATCAGATGAAATCCGTCCAGCATTAAAATAGCATCTGAAATAAGAGGTTAAAGCCAGTTCTCCACAATATAAAAAATGGTATAGTGCCTGAATGTTCCATGACTCTCCAAGAGGGGTGGACAGTTCAAGCATTTTATATCAAAAACATTACTCATTATTCGAAGACAAGCTGGTTCTGAATCATTTCCACCTTTCTATCTTTCATTCTCCCTTTGGCTTTTTGCCCTTTCTGTTTTTGGATGAGCAGCTCTTCCAATATGGTATAACAGAGCTCCTTAGGCACTTCTGATTATAGAGCAGCCAGCCGACTACTATGGAATTTTTAGTCACTATATAATAATATTTTCCAGTGATTACAAGTATATGTACAGTATATATGAAACTATAACAGAATTCATTATTAAACACAAGGAAGAAAATTGAATTTAATTCAAGGGTTAAACTGAATGTAACTTAAAGCTGAAAGCACAAGAGATCTTTGCCTTATCTTAGAGAAGCAACCTAAGTAATTTTTCACAATTAAAATGAAGTAAATGAGTAACAACACCCCTCCAGAAAGCAGGGATAAACTGATGGGAAAGTCCATAAACCCATCCTATGAAATGGTGCAAAGATCAATAGGACAATCTGTAAAACACCCCTCTTAACGAAGAGGTGTTCAGAATAATGGCAGAATCAACATGAGTCAGAAATTATTGGTGGTGTTAGTTGATTGGAGGAGGTGATAAAGTTCTGCATATTAAGAATCAGATGATGTGATGTATTAGAAAAGGTGAATTAATTAGCAAAACGTATTAAAGCAGATGAATTATTAATTGATTGATCACTCCATGGACTGAGACATTTGTGCTTAACTCTGTGCAAATACAGAAATGTTCTGCATTATCATCTGAACTCAGATACTGCCTTCTTTAAAGATAGAAGAAAGGTTTTTTCCCACAACACTACAGAAATATTTAATATACCCCACTTTACATTATCTAGAGGCTCTTACATTTTTAGATGTTGCAGACATATGGTAGCATTCAGATCCTTTTTACTCTCCTTGCAACTTCTCTCAAGTTCATAGTTTGTCCAAAAGACAGTTGAGATGAGTCAGCGATTGGGTTTGCGATGGCAGCATCATATCTTCCACATATCTTTTCTCTTGATCCCTTACCTCTTTGCTGCTTTTAAATAAATAATAAATAAGTCCCAGAACGTGCAGGTTCCAGGCAGGTGCAGGTACACATGAGAATGTGCATGTGCCGCTCCAAAGTTGATTGGGATACTTAACTGATTGTGTGTTCATGTGCAAATGCCAGCAGATTGGAGCAGGTCATTGTAGCATAAAAGGGTGCCTGGGCAGGAAAAGGAAAAAAAAGCTAAATTCAATTGTTTAAAAAGACAATGAAAAGAACGGAAGGTTAAAACAAAACCAAAAGAGAAAGACAACAGAACCGCGGTGGTGCAGGTACAACACGAGAGTAGACAGGATTTCAGAAAAGTGAACCCTGGAAGAGGAGCATGTGGCCGACACTCAAGGTGGGCTTTGTGCTTGTTGTGCTTATTTGCTCCTTATTGCTAATATTCCCTTTTTGAAATGAAAACACTCATTTTATATTTTTCTTCTCTATTTGGTTGTATTGTAGTTTCAGAGAAAGCTCAAGAGTACCCCCTACAGGCCAAACATTTCATCTATTATCAAACTAGCAACTCGTTGTGGTAGCTGGAACCCATTTTGGAAGCACTGGGGATAAGGCAGAACTAAATCTGGACAGGATATCGGTCTATTACAAGGCACACTCACAAACATACCCAGATTCACTTACACAGAGTTGCCAGCTAATTTACGAACACCTTTACAATGTGGAAGAAAAAATAAACTTGAAGAGAAATCTACACAGACACTAGGAAATACATCAACACCTTTCCATCTCATTTGGGATCCATAGTTGCTAAACACTGCCCTAGTGTACTATGGGTGCATAGCAACCATCTACAAGGCTCTGATATGGTAAGACTGATGACCTGAATGCTTAAAGGATCACATTTTCACTGCCTTATTCTCTCTCAAGTGCGGAGCAGTGGATGATACCCGTGACAAACATTGACTTCACTTCCAGTTTTTTTCCATGTTGTCATGCCTCTTCCACTTGCAGAGTTATTAAGAAAGTAACAGCATCAGAAGTAATCATTCAAGCATGGAGATCCTTTTAGGAAAAAAACAGCACAAGGAGATACTCTCCTTCAGACCTGGTAGTGATAAGCTACAGAGAATGTGAGAAATCCATGTTTACATTCAGGATTTTCTTACATTAAATGGGGTACTAGAATAGTCCCCAACCCTTCATGATCTCTCTTTCCATGTCTCATTTTATATCATCTATCCTTACATTATCAAAGTTGTTTCTAACAGCAAAATATAAGACAAATTTCACTTATCCTATAGGGCTAGTACAGAGTAACTAATTGACTTTACATTTAAGTGTTTAGGAATAAAAACCCAGGAATAAAATAAGCAGACACTTGGAGAAAATGAAAACTCAAGAAGACAACAACCAGGCCTGGAATACCAATGTGTACTGAAGCTGGCAGTTTAGTTTATACTTGCTAAGACAATTTAAAAAACTAATAATAATGGTCAAGAAAACTATGGAAAGGGAACTAATCAGGTATCTTCACCAGTCAGAAAGGATAAATGAGAAGCAAGAATGCAAAATTTAAAGTTGAAAGTTAGGTAAAATATTTTAAAAAATGTGCATTGAATAAAGGAAAAGAGAAACTTTAACAAAATTTTCTGATTTTCTACTCCTTCACCCTTATTCATAACATTTAAACTGATTAGATTTTGAGAAAGACTGTAGAAGTTATCTTATACAAAGAGCAATCCTAACTTAACATATTGCATTACAAATATTAACAGCTTTCTGTCAGCAGGGCTGTCAAATTAACATATAATGCTATGGATTATAACAATTATATTGTAATAACATAGATACCCCCTACAAAGAGAAAATGTTTTTCTTTTTATGAACTCTGGTGCTTACTCCATTTTTGCAGTGGCCATCACAGCACACAACAAAGATCTTAAATAATATGCATGCCATTCAGTGTGAGTAGTGCATTTCTTTCTGCTTTAGATCTTGTCTTTCTTGAAAGATTAGCTCTAAAATGAGCTGCGTTAATGACATGTGTAAGCTTGATGCATGCAAAAAAATATATTTTCCTCTTTTTTTCTAATGGCCTCCAGAATAAATTTGAGCATCAACACAATGCTTCACAGGCTTAACGTTTCTTAGCACTATGAATCATCACTGCTAATGTATTCACAACAGACGAGGACCAACTGCTGCTATCAAAGGACTTGCTTGAATAAGTGTAATAACTGGAAAATTATTTTGATAGCCTGAAACAATCTTATATATCACAGAACTTTATTAAAATAATATCAAATCAAATTAGCCTGTATCCCCATAATGAATTAAGTAACAGGTTACGCTGATATTAATCTCAGCTAGCTTGCAGGCATTGCAGCAGGAGCATTTAATAAGTCGGTCCCTGTTGCTCTGAACGAGCAGAAATCCTCGAGTACCCATGCTTATTCAGGGAAAACACATCAAAAGGCTCTCTCTCTAAATAATGTGCCCATTTTCGTGCCTTTGGTGAAATTATTCATAAGGAAAAAAATCTTTGCAAAATCTCATGAGAATTCTGATTAGCTGTTGACCTGTGGGTAAAGCAGTTTTCCTAATCCCCTAAATGCCGTCTGATTCCCGTTTATACCAGAGCCAGCCGATGCTGGGTATACTTTTACCCTAAAATAATCATAAAATATAATAATGTTTTCTTATCATGCAGAGGGGAAAATAGGCGATGGCAAGTCGGCGGCAGCTGTCTTGGCTTTCTGCGCTTTGGTCTCTCGTTCATCCAGCCTCCAGCACTTGAACTTCTAAGGCTGCTCCCCCTAGTATTATACATTTGGATACTGTCCATTTTCGGGGCTAAAAAACATGCTGGAGGCCCTTTAAATTTTTTAATAGGACCCCAGATGAAGCAGTGTTAGGAAAGAAGCAGACAGCTCGTGTCAGCTTTTACTTTCTCCCAGAGGGGAAATAAACCTGTAATGATCTGCGAGGCTGCAGATTAAAGCAAAATGAAGAGCAGGATGGAATGTCAACCTCCTGTACAACCCCCCACCCCTCAAATTATGGAACCTAGGACCTAGTGGATGTCACAATGCAAGTCCAGACCACAAGCTGCTCTTATTGTTTTGACTGGATTTTCCTTCCTCTCTCCATTTGTGTGTATTTTTTATTTCATTACTCCTTCTCCCCCCTTCCACACACACACATACACCCTTTGTCTGCTTGTTGTTTTGCCCTGCAGACCATGCTACGAAAGCAACCTCCAGGGTGGACACTAAATCTTTTGATGCAGGCGGAGACAGCGATAACATCTGAACTAGGGGAGCTTTCATAGGGCATGCTTGACAGATGTAGCAGGGCCTTTTAGGATTTAATGCCGGAGCATATCTATTACCCGAGCTGCGGCACAGCTTGGCAGGAGCTGCATGGTAAATCTCCCATGAATTTCTGTCCAACTTATCAGAGCTTCAGAACAGGTTTCTGCAGGATGTAGAATCAGTGTATCTACTTTTAAAAGAGACAGGGCATTCACTTTGAACTTCTTTTGCCTTTGTTAACTGCTTGTAGTTCAGAGCTTTCCTGGATTTTGAATTAAGCTGCCTGTGATACACGATATTGAAGTATCTCCAGTGCTTACTGGTTAACCCACCATGGAAAGATTTTAGAGCTTGAGCAAATAAGGAAAAAGTCAGCAGTTACCTGGAATCCATGAAACAAGCAAGGTAGGCGGCCTAAAGTGTTACAGAAGTGCATACCCAGAAGGCAAGCACTCTCCCACGCTAGACAATATGAAAGCCGGCAAAAAAAAAAGTTCAGCAAGAAAGATCTTTTAAGGGTACAGTGATTTTTAATGAGATGATCAAGACAGTATTGACCTTTTTCTAGGCTTTTTCAGATACTTCTGTACAACCAAAAATAGAGCCATCCATTCCATCTTAGCTAAACAATGGACATGGATGAATAAGTAACTGTCGACTGTTGTCTGTTAAAATGTCAGATTTGAAAAGTGAGTCAGTGTGTATATTTGAGTTCTTGAGCCTATACTAGACAGCAAGCTGGTCCATGAACTCATATAAAAAGTATATGATATTAGTGTCAGATGATTCACATCACCCCTGAATACTGAACACTAGGTCTAGACTAACTGATTGGATGGGAGATGGATGGACTTATTCTGACACTGAACAATAAATACTGTTGTTTTATATTAAATTTTTGATTAATTCATCCACTTGCTAAGCCACTTATCCAGTTCAAGGTCATTGATAGCCAGGGTGCAAGTCAGAGGCCAGCTGAGAGGAGAGCAGCAGTATAATGCACGGCACACTCATATGTAAAAAAGGGCTTAATAACTCAGAAGATAGCCTAATCTTCATGACCTTGAGATGTGGGAAGCAAACATTGTTTTAGATTGGTGCATTTATTTACTAGTTGAATGTTTTTATCTTTTTTAGAAAATGCTTAAACTTGAGCTGAATAATCCAATTTTAATGTGGTTCATTTAAAAATATGTCATTAGAGAAGTTAGTGCTTATTTCTCAAAGCTCTGACAAATAGGGCTGCAATTCAAGCCTAGTCACTGCTTGCGTGGATTTTACAAATCCCAAACCAGGTATTATAGGTTTTTTGGAAGTATTGTGATTTTTTCACCCACATCCAGAAGTCATCAGAGTTAGATTAACTGATGAGTACATATTGACTTGTGGGTGAATGTATGACATGGTCTTACAGTGGACTGGTGTATTAGCCTTGAACACTCATTCCCTTGAATCCTATGCTTAGATTAAATGGGCTTAGTATAGAATTGTTTTTGATGAACAAAGAAACCATAGAAGAGATTTATTAAGACTCCAGTACTACTTGAAGTAGGGAAGTGTATATAAATTTTAAAGACCAGATTCAGGTAGAGCTGATCATGTTAACTTGTGTTGTAAGCAAATAAATGAACGCAGTTGGAAAATGACTTTTTACAGATAGCTGTGCAGAGATTTGCATCAATTTCCTTAAGCACTATTTCTAGTCATGATGATTTGTTAGATTTTAGCCTATTTAATTTAAGCAGTAATTCTCCATGTACAATTTCCAAGTTGCAAAGTACCTCCTTAGTAGCCCCTGTTACTTTTGGGAAGTTATGTTATTGATTTTTTTCACACATATAAATTTCAATAAAGTGTGAGTTCAAAGCATTTGCGGTTTTGTTATCTGTGTATTCTAGCTCACCATTACCATTCCTAATATTCTTCACCTCCTTCTTCATCATTCTTTGACTACTAAAATTGTAGGGAAGAAGAAATAAAAATACCAGCATAGCACAGAGTATTTATTGTAAGTTTCAAAAAGCATTTGATGAAATTCCTCATGAGAGAATGATTACACTAGACAACAAAGATTTTGCTTCATGTGAGATTAAAATTAAGAACCTTAGTAAAATATAGCTATGCCCATTAATTATTTCCCTAAAGACTAATAAAAAGTAAGTGTAACTTTATTATGCTATGAGCACTGTTGCTACTGACAAAAGAAATTTTTACTACCAATCAGTAAGAGAAACAAGTTTGTGCTTATGGCAAGCACATTCTTAAGGAGGTCATATCAATAGCACTTGCAAAAGGAATTGACAAATTAGCACTTGATTTCTTTGCAAATCAAATGATATACACCATTTTGGGGAAAATTCAATCAGCTCTGAAGAATCTCTTGTCTTTTTCCAGTTGAATTATATGTTGCACACCACTGCTTGACTGTGACTGTGTAGAAACCTGAGGCTGGACAACTTCCATACTGTACCACACAGGCATGGTCATTTACTCATTTTGCTGAAGACAACTGCCATTTCTATTTCTACTTTCTCACTCTATTCTCCTTAAGGACAAAAATTGAAAGTACCAATGGATGGAGGACCTGTTTATCTAAACATACACTTTCACTTATATCTTTGACTCACTAACACCATTTTTTAGTTTGTGGCATTTCTACTGGACATTAAACACTGGAGCATTATAAAGGTTACTAAGGGATGGTAGGTAATCATATTTACTTTTTTTTTAGTTAAGCTGGTAACCCTTGCAGTCTTTTATCATTCCCCCACCTCAAATGGAAAAATGATCTATGCATTCAGTAGTGGCAGTGCATCCAGTTCCCTTTTTTAATTGTGAATGTTGAAAACTGTTTTGGACATTTGTTGTTGGTCTTTATAGTTTTATTCTATTTTAAGCTCAATTTAGATCAGTGACATGTGGTGAGGTTCATGGCTGGTGAGGCACTGACTTTTTCAGAGTCATATTTACTAATATATGAACCCAAAAGAGTAGCTTATTCACTAATCAATTGGCAGAATGCACATTGACTACTGGTTATATTTCATATCTCATCAGCATAAGTAACACACACACAACAGCAGGTAAAGTACATATTTGGCTAAGAAAGAAAGTTACATTTATAGCGGCGAGAGAGGAGAGACCGCATTTGCTCTGCACCCTCCATGTGTTCCAAATTTGCCGTTGCAATTCCACAATTCATACTCATTCAATATAAATGAAAGTATAGAAGGGTGTACAAAAAAACGGATTTCAATTTTGGCCTTAATTAAAACATTTACTTGTTTTTAAAAGCTTTTAATTCTGATGCTTTAATCAATTTTAATACAGACTGTTCAACAAAAGGATAACAAGAAAAACAAAAGAATATTTTATTTAAGGTCAAGATTGTTTTTTTCTTAGTCCAATCCCATTTTTTATAAAATTGAAAACTGTTTATGGTCTTATCTTTATTTGTAAATGAAGTCCATGTGCCTGTCCTTCTCTATGAAAATCTCTGTCACTTTCTTGCAAAAGTTTTCCTTATTTTCCTTTAGTTTTAAAAATCTTAATATTCCATTTTGGCAGTCAGCCACCTACCAAATTTCTTGAAGATGGGGTCAGCCTTCTACCTACATGGGAAGTTGGAAAATTAGTGACGTTGGAAAGTTCAATATGGCGTCCGACAGTGGCGTCATACCATCGAAATAAGTACATGCATCGGTTTCGGTTAGCGCAGGGAAGCCGCCTACCAAATTTCTTGAAGATGGTGCCATAAATAAGAAAGTTCAACATGGCGGACTTTGTCGACCGTTATCGACCGTTATGACCGTTACGTGTAGAATTTCGAAATGAAACCTGCTTAACTTTGTAAGTAGGCTGTAGGGAATAAGCCTGCAAAATTTCAGCCTTCTACCTACACGGGAAGTTGGAGAATTAGTGATGAGTCAGTCAGTGAGTGAGTGAGTGAGTCAGTCAGTCAGTCAGTCAGTCAGTCAGTCAGTCAGTCAGTCAGTGAGGGCTTTGCCTTTTATTAGTATAGATTATTGGTTTCTTTACTTTTCATGAGAGCCACACCTGCCTCCCTGATTTAGATCCACATATCTCTGCTCACATGAGTTTAACAATAAGTTTGTAACATATATAGTTGGAGTTGTACGTATCAAATAATCTTTAAAAAAGGTAAAACATTTAAGAAATAATACCAAATTAGGGATTGATTTAACAGAAATATGAAATTTTACAATTGAGGAAATAATAGAGGCTGTAGTTTGTTTTTAATACATCATATAAAAGAATTGTTGAGCTGAACTTAATAATATACATCTTCAGAAAATCTATAAAATGGAAAAGCCTGCAATGACATTGTTCACCATGAATGGTACTTTCAATCAAAATAGGCATGCTAAAATAATTTTCTCATAGTTTTTCATATTAATAGAAGCTTTTTATATGATTTTGTTTGTAATGATTTACCATGGAAAGAGCTGTTAAATGAGGTAAATAATTAGGTCATCCATTTTCTGTCCCCTCTTACTGTATGCTCAGTGTGCAGCAGTGTATCCGGGCAGTAATGGGCACAAGACAGGAAGCAACTGTGGATGGGAAAATAACTTTTTTTTATCTTAAATCCCTTTTAGTTCTTGTAAACTTTGTCCAAAAGATATCAATCAGTTTTATCCACAGTTGTATCCACTACAAGGTCCTGGCAACACTGGGTGCAAGGCAGAAACAGACCTGGACATAATTCCAGTCTTATACATGGTATCCCATGTGGTAAAGTAAGAGGTTTGTGGCACTGTGCCAGTTTAAGATAAAAATGGTATGCTCAAGCCCTGGGCAGGCATAAGTGCATACAGTAGTGTGGATGAGAGGCCCTTGGATGTTGATGATGGGATTAGTTGGACATGCATTAATGTGCAGATGTGCACAGTTCAGCTCGTTTTCCTTGTAAGCACTCTGGGCAGCTTGCATATAAAGTAGCATGAGGCGAGAGAGACAAGACATGTAAGAAAGAATGACATAAAAAGAACAAATAGAGAAGTTCAAATGAAGTAAAGAAAGAAAGATAGGTAAAAAGAAGCCTGATCTACTCTGAGCTTCTGCGAAACTGTGGAGGCAAACAGTTGGAAAGTGGCACAGAAAGAAGTAAATAGATGGGGCTCACAGAGCAGGGTCACTCCTACTAAACGCTCAAGGAACAGGAATGACCAATCACTTTTAGTAGGCTCCTGCTGAAGGCTAAAGGATGGTGGACTTGAGGGATGACTGACTCTTGCCGAGGAACCTTAAAAGTTTGTGCAGAGAAGACATCGATTAGAGATGGAAACACCACAACTCATTACAGTTTTAACAGGCAGATCCTGATAATGCTTTGAACCCTGTTTCATCACTGAATTATTTATTTGACTTTTAACCTCCACCATGGCACTGGATTTTATTATGGATTATTTATTGACTTATTTATTTATGAAGAACTTGCAGTGCACTTTTGTTTTGGAACACTATTTGTCTATATATATAAAATCCAACATCTGTTTGTCTGTATGTACTGTATGCCTGTCCACTTTTCATGAGAGAACTACTTCACGGATCTAGATCAGGTTTTTTTTTATAATTTGCTTGAACATTGTGGTTTATTTGGTGACTTCTCTCATCGCGATAAGTATCATAGTTCGCATGCGGCAGCGATTTATTTGCGCTAATCCAAGACAGAGGCTGCGGGCTGAGGGGAGGAAGAAGCATGACGTCAGGAGTGGGGAACCGGGCAGGGCCTTCCTCAGTCACGTGCCAGCTGAACCGCTCACCACATGTTGAAGCGTAAACACTAACCCCCACCCCCCGCCCACTGACTAGCAATACCTGTTTGTTCATTGATTTTTAAAGTTTGTTCTTTTTCACTGCTTTGCGGGCAGAGCCGCGGGGCACAGCTAGTATTGAATAATTAAAAGCACTATGCACTGGTTTGCACCAATTCTTCTTGTTGTGTGTCCTCAGTCAATGAATATCTATGTCCCAGGTTCAAGAGACTATGCCAGCTGTAGGTAAGTTGGGCATTATAGCTAATTACATGTAAATACAAAATCACCAATTAACCAGGGCACCTGATGAATGGGAAAAATATTTCAACTCCACACCGACAGATACTAGTCTAGAAACTGAAGGTGTTGGACAGCAGCAAGCCATAAGACTGCCCTTTAATATTATCTATCCATTCATGTTTAGAACCCTCCTAATCTAACTTTAGGGTTTCAGGAGATTGAAGTCTGTCCTGGTAACACAGAGTGCAAGACAACCTACCCTAAAATGGATTCTTTTATAAAGTACTTTAGACAAACAAAGCAGCCCACAGTAATCTTGCAAATTTGAAAATTAGAGGGAAGCACATCGGTTGTTCCTTTCAGACAGGATTAATGCTCAGGAATTCAAAACTAGGTATAAAAGTATTCCTTCCAAAGCATATTTCAATATACTGTAAATATATATATGAAACAGTGTCTGCCAAATAATATAAAGACTACACAACACAGTTCACCCTTATAGGGCTCAGTAGGCATATGTACATTGTATCCCCTTACGAGGATCGAACCACGGACATCAGCGCCTGAGGCAAAGCCTCTGACACTGTACCACGCCAGCTGGTTTGCTTGTTTGGCAGCAAAAAAATCAGAATATTACATTCTTTTTAAGACTGAATCTCAATCTGATTGTTAAGTGGTTATCTGTCAGGTAACACTTGCGGTTGGTCAGCCAGTTGGCAAACATCCATCACGTCCTCTCAGCTGCGAGAAGCACATCATAGATATGTGATACAGTATATGCCAAATATTACAAAGAATCTTACTGAATATTACTGATAGATATAGTATAAATACACCTGCAGCCAAAATTGACAAGCCAGAGGCTATTTTTTTGATTTGATACACTATACAGCAGGGGTCCCCAACTCCGGTCCTGGAAGGCATCAGTGGCTGAAGGTTTTCATTTTAAAACTTTTCTTAATTAGTGACCAGTTTTTGCTGCTAGTTAACTTCTTTTGAATTAATTTTAATTGTCTTGTTTTTTTAAGATTTGTTCCCCTGAATTTCTTCATCATTCTTTTGAGTTGCTTCATTTCTTTCCTTAAATGGCACCCAAGCAGAAATGAAATGTAAAGTGAGTGAGAAGACCAACTAAGTCAAGGCCTCAAACTCCAACCAATTTCACTCCAACCAGTTGCTTAATTAGGCTCAGATTATTGGTGTTCATTAAACCCATTTTTAATTCCATAGCTTGTTGCTGCTCTCATTGTGCAGTAGCATACATTTCCAAAATTGTTGATTTTCTCTTTTCTATGAGCACTGTTAAAACATTTTGGGGACCTGAGCAGATCAACATTCCTGAGACCTTCAACTTTCTTTCTTTTTCAGATATTGTATGATAGAAACAGTTTGCTGGTGACGTTTTGGATAATTTTGCATCTCATGCTAATTAAGGAAAAGAAAACAATTAAGGGGTCTGAGTCTTCAAGAGCAAGTCAATTAAAATTAGATCAAAAGAAGTTAATTAGCAGCAAAAAACAGTCACTAATTAAGGGAAGGGTTGGAATGAAGACTTGCAGCCACTGGGTCCCTCCAGGACTGGAGTTGGGGACCCCTGCTATACAGGTTTAGACCTTAATCAGATATATTTATTTTTACTTGAGCTTAATAGAGAATCAACAAAATTGATTATCTAAACAACTTACATTATCACATACTTCTCACATATATATGTTGAAGTAAATCACACAAATGTACAGTGCCAAAGAAGAAAAACAAGCAGCAGTTTCCCTCAGGACCCTACCAAACACACAGTGCTTTGCATCTAATCCCTTTGCCCTTTACTCAAGCAAGGCAAAAGGCTACAGTGGCTTTAAATGGAAATGTTTCTTCAAATCTTAAAAAAATGGAGAAATATGCAATAGAATTTGTTCAAATTTACATATTCATTCTTTCCTTGAATATGCTGCAAGTGTAAAGAGAAATGTTGTAAAAATACAGGCAAAGAAATCTTTCACTCATGAGCAATGATGGATTGAATGAATTATTAAACTGCAGTGTATTGATAAATAAGAAAATTAGGGCAAATTCGGAGCTAAAGAAATGTTCTTATGTAAAGAAACAATATGCATTATTGCCTTTGGCGTGTATATGCGCAATTAATCTTGAACAGGAGCACATGCTAAAGTAGCAAAGAATGCATTGCAAGTAGATTAATTTTCAAGGATAAAATGTTCAAAATGAGGTCATGGTAATTTATATACTGTTGCACATGCACATGTACCACAATGATTAAATAAACAAAAAACAAAAATAAATATGCTTATTTAAATAATGCTTGTTTGACTTGAAATTTATTTTTTATTTGGTGAGGAATAATCCATATTTATAGAACAGATGAGGTGGGTGGCTGCAAGAGTATTTTTGGAAAATAATCTGGAATATAAAGTAGTGTTGTTGCAGGGAGCTTTCATTCTTTCTTTCCTATTTTCTGTTGGAATATTTTCCATTAGGAGAAAAATAAAAATAAAAAGGTCTTTATATACTGTATATAATATATATATATATATATATATATATATATATATATATACTAGCAAAATACCCACGCTTCGCAGCGGCGAAGTACTGCCTTAAAATTTTTATTAAGAAGAAAATTTAACCTTTTTAAACTGAGGGAAAATATGCCAATAATTATTTGTTAAGGATCTCTTTGTATACCATGTTGTCAGTTCGGCCCTCCGGTTGTAACATGACCAAGTTGTGCGCTGAGCTTACTCTTGAGCATGTAACTTACAGTTGGCCATGTGAACAGTAATCTTGTCTCAAATCTCACAGCTTGGATTGCTGCTGTCATAATCGGTTTGAGTTTCATGGTTTGTTTAAATTACGATAGTATTTGCAGGATTTGTTGTGTTGAAGTGACATTCAGCATCTGTCAAGCATTGTAAGCACACAACAGGTTTCATCGATAAAATCACATCCAGCTTTTGAGAGTTTAAACACTCATAAACATCAAAGTGTCCACTACTGAAATCGTCACCTGTGAATCTAAGATGTTTAAGAGGCATTGGCGGTTGTCGAAAGGTGTAAAATATTTGGCCATTTCGGTACACTTGAAAGCGACAACCGAACAATTCAGCGGCAGCTATCAACTCACATGCAGAACCATAGGTGAAGGGCTTAAGCATTTCACTCTTCTAGTGCTCCTGTGTAGTATAATTATCTCCTGTACCGTCATCAGTCCACACCTTGAACCTGTCCCAGTCATTCAATACATAAGACACAATGTTCCTCCAGATAT
>JANRMT010062825.1:33325225-33337803 GCA_026402145.1 Polypterus bichir lapradei | reverse complement strand
AACAAAGAGAAACATCAAAGGTTTAGTAGAGGTTAGGGTCCAACCCATGACTCAGCTGGGAAAACCATGTTTATTTGACATAGGTAAAGATGTTGAAGTGAAAGAAGCAGCTTTCTTCAAGGTAGGTGGAGGCTCATGAAATGTCTGTTCTCCAGCTTGTTGGTCTTAAGATTGCCATTGACTTCTGTTTGTGGGTCTCTTTTGACTTCCTTTTCTTGGGCTGTTTATTTCTTATCAGCAAAAGTACAGTGGGGAAGGAAGTGACATCAGAGCTGGTCCTCTGAGGTGTTCTCCTCAACATTAAGGGTGGAAGTGGAAAAGTGGTTAGTGACTGTGTAGCACACTCTCTCTTCCCCTTGCACTCATTAAACCGGTCTTTGTAAGAAACTATCCAGATATACAGTATACAGTATGTATGTGCATATATATAGAGCGGAGCACTAGTAAACTTTGCTTCCTCACAGATGTAGGTTAGTATTCCATGTCCTATCATTGTCTGATGGAACTTTGCATGTTCTCCTTGTACTCATGTTGTTGACTCACATCCTCAAACATGTGCACATTAGTCTAATTTATGAGTATAAGCTGGCCTCTGTGTTTGTGTGTGTGTGTGTGTGTGTGTGTGTGTGTGTGTGTGTGTGTGTGTACGTGTGTATGAGTTGACCCAGTCAGTGGTAGACTGAGATCTGTCCAGAACTTGTTAATATCTTGTCCCTGATGCTGCTAAAATAGGTTCTGGACTACCACCCTGACTTGAATTGGGTGGGTTTGAGAACATACAATATATAAACTAACATACTGTATATTAAAAAGAGCAGGACCATGAATGATGACTGTTTCATTACCTTAAAGGTCATTTTACACTCCCTTTAAATCAAAAAATAATAATTTTAAATGTAGAGGTCTGCCATTCATTAATAATTATATAGTGGTCTTTAAAATATTTCAACAGAAATAGCCTAGTCTTCTCATTGCTGAAGAAGGTTTAATACAAGCTTTAATAGATATTGGAATGTTTTACAAGAGGAATATGCCATTCAAATGAGGACTCCAATAATAATGATTTGATGTCCTGGCCAATTAAACTGCACATTAAGACAGAGGATTGGATTTGAACAATAAGCTACTGAAAGACCAATCCCCTGAAGAATCGGCTCCATAATGGATTGATGTGTCTAAAGCTCATCTTAGTCGTGTTCACTTGCCAGCCACTAGGGACATCATATTATATATTCCTTTCATCAGAGCTCATTCTCAAGTGCAGTCATTTGATTTTGCACATTATTTTCCAACTGAATGAAGCACATTTAGAATGAACAAATTTTTGAGTATGATAGCAATGGATAGCCATCAGTGACAGGTTTCTACTTGTTTATCATTCCAGAAATGAACCATGCTTAAAATTTTGCCTGGTGTCAAACAACAATCATTAATCTCTTGCACAGATTTCAGATGTATTAAGATAATGTCATGTTAGCTTCACATGCAATTCATTAGGGGGCTCTTAGCCAAAGGGGAGATGCTTAATTTCTCAGTTACTCTTTAACAGATATATATTTGTACCATATGTTTATTATCGTTTAGTTGCATGCAGTATTTGAAAGAGCTATAAAGAACAAATTTCCTACAAATAAGTAATATGTGTTTGCTTACTTTACTGAGACTAAGCATTAAAATAATTATGTTTTTGTCACATATGGCTAAAAAACAAATACCTAACCAGAGATTCAGTAGTGCGCTTTAATGTTAAACAAAAGTACAGCATAGTCGTAAAAAGACAGTGCCAACTGTAATGCTTGCTTTGGATGGAGTGTACACAAAGGAGAATTGTAAACTGTATAGTACCCTTAATAAACAATGCAAACTAATAATTCCACATTTATATGTTTTCCACATTTCTCATCTGCTTATTTTAGTGTTGTCCGAAAGAATTTCCTGTGCATGTTTATATATATATTTATATGTCTTCCTTTTTGGTACAAAATGAGATGCTTTCAAAGCAGAAATACTAACAGGATTATGTATCTTGTTTGATATACTGGCCACATCATAAATAATGGCATCCTAGAGGTCACACACATTGGTGCCTGAAGCAAAAATAATCACTAGCTGTCCCATGATCCTTTTAAAAACTGTATGCCTTTTTACATTTCTATAGCTTACTTCCTTTTGGTAAGATATTGTGCATTGACATTTAATATGTGCTGTAAGAGGAGTCTGCAATTCAGTCGTTAAAGAATAGTTATGAATAAATAAATGCAGAATGCAGACTAGATAAGGAATTTCATAATTTTCTAAATTTAAACATGAATAATACATCTTTGATAACAATATAACAGTGTAATTACCTTAGTTTATGATGACTGCTTAACAGAAAAGGGCTTGGTCTTTAGAACATGACAAATTCAGAGTTAACAGTAATTTTTTTGTATTTAACTATATTGTATTTCTAATAATATATAACATACTGGGCTTTTAAGTTGAAGTGCACTTTATAAGAATACACATAAATGTAATTAGTTGGAAGTTAGGTCGATATCAGGAAAATTAAAATCATATGCCACTATATAGTGAATATTTAAGGCATAATTTACCGTGATTTCATACAGCCAAATTTTATTTTATTTGGCCACCACTACATGTTGTATGTAAGGTTGAGAGCAGTATGTAACATTTAAAAAAAAAACTTTATTTCTCTAATAAGGTAACTACTCAGATTTAATAAGTGATTAATCTAGAAGTGGATGGAATTTCAATTGTTTTTTAATGCACTACCTTGCTACTAATCAAAAAGGAAAAATGTTAACCCAGTTGCTCCACTCTGATGATTTTTCTAACTCATTTGAAAATGCACCTTCTTACTAGAAGTGTAATTAGTACCAAAATGCAATCAATGACTGCCTTTAATAAGGATTGTTTTCAGGAGATTATAGATACATATGTGTCTTTTCTTTCCTCTGTTCAACCAGTGACATTTCATTGAATCATCTTCATGCACTCCACATATAAATCCATTCTCTAACTTTATTCATAAGTCTGAAATCCTAAATGTCTCGGAAGCATAGAGGGAAAGAGGGCAACAAATTGGTGAGACAGTCATCTTTCACTGAGAAACAATAAACCTGACTGAATGCTCAGACCCTTCTCTCTATCTTTATGTAGAATATTTCCAGTATTAGGTGTATGTGGGCTACATTTCTTGATCCTTTAGGTGTTAACTCTTTCAAGGCTGATGTCGACTTTTGTCAAAATTCAGGGGTTGAGGACGGTAATCGGTGGTAAACTGCGAAGAAAACGTGCCCTTATGTTTAAGTTTGACTCTCTTTGCTAGAAGGAAAGTTAATTAGTTTTGTTGATTTAATCACAATTCCCTCTGTGAGTATCGAAGAGCAAACAACCTCTAAAATGGCATCAACATCTGGCGAGAGATTAAATACTCCATGGATTCATCCATCCAGTATCCAACCCACTAAAATCTGATCTACAGGGTCATGGCGGTCTGCTGGAGCCAATCCCAGCCAACACAGGGCGCAAGGCAGGAAACAAACCCTGGGCAGGGTGCCAGCCCACCTCAGATACTCCATGGATGTTTTACATATTATCGTTGAATTGGACTCGGACTTGTCAGACTTGGAATTTGATGCAAGCAACCAGGAGATGGACATCGAAAACGAAAGTGAGGTACCAGCATCATCTCGATCGGTCCCCAGCTGATCATGGTGTTGAACACGTTTGTATAGCAGTGTTCATCTGGGAGGACCACCACTTATAATGACATCACACTGCGACTGCCACTGCCACCCTCTTGCTGTGCGAAGACAGCCAGGCAGCCGGCGCACCGTGCATTCCTGCAGACCATCAAGGTGCCAGAGTTGCCGAACATGTCCCAACAACAGGCACAGCACGTAGCAGCAGACGTTTTATGTTGATTTATGTGTGAAACCTTTGCTTTGTGTGCTTTTCAGGAAACTGAGTTTTTTGGAAAAAATATTCAGCCCTCAAAGAGTTAATTTCCATTCATTTCAATGACTCACATTGCACTGTCTTGATATTCCAAAACCTGAGGCTTATTCTAGATAATAGCGACGTGAACTAATAAGACATTCACTGCTGCAAAGACAGAGGGATGAGGAATAAGAGAGTGTGTGTGAGAGAGAGAGAGAGAGAGAGGTTAGGAGCACATGCTGATACAGGACAGGACACCCACCACAGGACAAACCAACTCAGGATCTCAGATTAGGACCATGCAACGGGTGACACCTCAGCACCACACTAGTTCAGATGGAGTGGAACAGTGTGAGGTTTTTTATGGTGGCTGGAGTGTCAATCCTGCCACCAACCCCCAGGTTTTTCTCTGTGGGTTGGAGGGTCTTCATGCAGGGCTGGATGCAGATGAGAACTTTGTAAATATCAAATATTTTATTCAGCATTGTCATATTTTGTTAGAGTATGAAAATTATCATAAAATATTTTTTGTTGTGTAATACAATTTCCTCACTTTTTATCAGGAATTTATTTTCAGTCAAAACAGAAAATTTGAGCATATCTTTTTTGCTAGAACATTTTTTTCTTTTATCATTTTCAGTCCCTAAGGCATAACCAAAACTAGTGGTCGACCTGTCACTGCACACACACCTTTCTTGGGTCATATGATGTTTAATAATCAAGAAGTTCTAAGACAATGCTCATCAGGTTTTGATCACATTTCTTTAGGCATTACCTGTATCTATTGTATCCAATTTTAGAGGCTACAAGCCAGAACTTGTTCTGAGCAGCATTGGCCACAAAGCAGGAACCAAGCCTGGATAGGGTGTCAGTCCTTCATATACAGTACACATCAACATGCATTAATACAAGCCCAGTTTAGAGCTACCAGATAACCTAATATGCATTTTGAAAAAAACAGAGTACTTGTGAAAAAATTGACACAGAAATTGTGCAAATTACTTGCTAACAGTGACTTGGCCTGATAGTTAAACCCACCCAGGCTTTTAAAGCTAGGATGCAGTTATGCTACTCAGACACCCCAAATTTAATACAACACATTAATAAAAAAAAAAGGTATCACCAAACGGATAAACATTCCTTCATTAATCTAGAGATACTGGTCGAGGAGATGGCCTTGGAATAATTCATGGCACAAAATTCAAATTGTTTTAAATCTTTTAGGTGAATTTACATCCTTTGAGGCACTCATTTTAAATATTAAGACAGAATTTAGCACAATTGTAGTGCTAGTCTACAGACCACCAGGGCCATATTAATTTTGCATGACTGATTCTGGCTGCCTTTAACTTAAACTTAGTAGGATTTTGTCAGATTCTCAATGGTTCAAATCTTAACCACACATTAGATATAATTATAACTTATATAACTGAAATTCAACATTTAAATATTACTCCATTAAATGAAGTTATTTCTGATCACTACTTAATTATGTTTGATTTGGTTCTGGCCTTACCGATACCTTCACAGATTAAAACCAAGACAGTGGTACACCTAGGTTGTAACTTTGCTTTAAAATTTGTAAAGTGTCATTGTGGAAAACAGTTTAGATCGGCTAATATCAAGTTATAATATGACCTTAAGGGAGGCTCTGGACACAGTGGCTCCCCTTAAAGGAAAAGCAATCAAAGCACATAGAAACTCACCCCAGTTTAATGAGAGCAATCAAGCTCTTAAATTAGAGTGTTAAAAACTGGAGCATAGATAGAGGGCAACAAAGATTTAGGTCTTTTGAACTGTGTAGACAGACAGTGTTAAATATACAGTGGTGTGTAAAGCTATTTGCCCCCTTCCTGATTTCTTATTCTTTTGCATGTTTGTCACACAAAATGTTTCTGATCATCAAACACATTTAACCATTAGTCAAATATAACACAAGTAAACACAAAATGCAGTTTTTAAATGATGGTTTTTATTATTTAGGGAGAAAAAAAAATCCAAACCTACATGGCCCTGTGTAAAAAAGTAATTGCCCCCTGAACTTAATAACTGGTTGGGCCACCCTTAGCAGCAATAACTGCAATCAAGCGTTTGCGATAACTTGCAATGAGTCTTTTACAGCGCTCTGGAGGAATTTTGGCCCACTCATCTTTGCAGAATTGTTGTAATTCAGCTTTATTTGAGGGTTTTCTAGCATGAACCGCCTTTTTAAGGTCATGCCATAGCATCTCAATTGGATTCAGGTCAGGACTTTGACTAGGCCACTCCAAAGTCTTCATTTTGTTTTTCTTCAGCCATTCAGAGGTGGATTTGCTGGTGTGTTTTGGGTCATTGTCCTGTTGCAGCACCCAAGATCGCTTCAGCTTGAGTTGACGAACAGATGGCCGGACATTCTCCTTCAGGATTTTTTGGTAGACAGTAGAATTCATGGTTCCATCTATCACAGCAAGCCTTCCAGGTCCTGAAGCAGCAAAACAAATCCAGACCATCACACTACCACCACCATATTTTACTGTTGGTATGATGTTCTTTTTCTGAAATGCTGTGTTCCTTTTACGCCAGATGTAACGGGACATTTGCCTTCCAAAAAGTTCAACTTTTGTCTCATCAGTCCACAAGGTATTTTCCCAAAAGTCTTGGCAATCATTGAGATGTTTCTTAGCAAAACTGAGACAAGCCCTAATGTTCCTTTTGCTTAACAGTGGTTTGCGTATTGGAAATCTGCCATGCAGGCCGTTTTTGCCCAGTCTCTTTCTTATGGTGGAGTCGTGAACACTGACCTTAATTGAGGCAAGTGAGGCCTGCAGTTCTTTAGACGTTGTCCTGGGGTCTTTTGTGACCTCTCGGATGAGTCGTCTCTGCGCTCTTGGGGTAATTTTGGTCAGCCGGCCACTCCTGGGAAGGTTCACCACTGTTCCATGTTTTTGCCATTTGTGGATAATGGCTCTCACTGTGGTTCACTGGAGTCCCAAAGCTTTAGAAATGGCTTTATAACCTTTACCAGACTGATAGATCTCAATTACTTCTGTTCTCATTTGTTCCTGAATTTCTTTGGATCTTGGCATGATGTCTAGCTTTTGAGGTGCTTTTGGTCTACTTCTCTGTGTCAGGCAGCTCCTATTTAAGTGATTTCTTGATTGAAACAGGTGTGGCAGTAATCAGGCCTGGGGGTGGCTACGGAAATTGAACTCAGGTGTGATACACCACAGTTAGGTTATTTTTTAACAAGGGGGCAATTACTTTTTCACACAGGGCCAGGTAGGTTTGGATTTTTTTTCTCCCTAAATAATAAAAACCATCATTTAAAAACTGCATTTTGTGTTTACTTGTGTTATATTTGACTAATGGTTACATGTGTTTGATGATCAGAAACATTTTGTGTGACAAACATGCAAAAGAATAAGAAATCAGGAAGGGGGCAAATAGTTTTTCACACCACTGTAAATGTGCGATTGGCCAAGTGCCCCAATCAACCTTGGAGCACCACATACACACCCACATATGCACCTGCACCTGCTTGGTGCCTGCACACTTCGGGACTCACAATTATTTATTAAAAATCACGCTTTGAAAGGGGCCTCTTATAATAGTAGCTTAGTTGGACTACTGCACCTAACAGATGACTGGTCTCCTTGCAGTTCCTATATAATTTTTCCAAATCATCCAGAATTCTTCTGCTGCCCCAGAGGGTTCAGTTGCTACTGCTTTGAGCCTCTCTTCCTGAGAAACACGTCTCTGCACATCCATGTTGCCCAATACCTCCAGTTTATTGTCTCTTTATGCTCCACTAAGAAGTCCCTGCTCTGCTTCATACTGCCTAGTCTCCATCCTCCAGACAAATGTAATATCTGTGCTGTTTCTTTGTTCTTGTTCTCAAGCTTTGTAACATTCTTCCAGTTGCCACCTGAGCTGCTTCCAGTCTACTAACCCACAGGCACCTGCAGAAGACTCATCTCAAGACTGTTAAAACTTTTTAGGACCCTGCTCACCCCTCCGTATTGGCCCTTAATTACTTTGTGTTCATTGAGTGTGCATGAAGCCATACAACACACTGCATAAGTAAACTGTTTGTATTTAAACTAAACTACCTGCTTGATTAAACATTCAACAACTTTCTTGCCAGCCTCTTAAAAGACTGTATGCACATTGATTTTGTGAGTCTCCTTGGGTGAAGACATAATTAATTGTGGACATTTATATTTTGTTTATTAATATCTTATAAATTAATTTTATATCCGTTGCCACTTGTGCGAACATTGGGAGTGCCTCACAGGTGCTCATCAAAGAAAACATAGGAAGAAGATTAAAGACATAACTTAGCCACTAACCATGCATTCATTTATCTGTTTTGAAAGAAGGAGAAGCCATGGGAAGGTACCTGACACCACTTCCACCTAAACGTGACAAGACTTGCACCTTTTTTTCTGGTGAGTACTTAATCAGACACCCCACCCATCATAAGACATTGTCCAGTTTGAACCAGCTTCCAGGATAGACAAAGATCCTGACCCTCTAAAGCATTAAAACATTGACAAAGGCACAATGTACAGAATGCATTATTTTCATTTCTTTATTATTTGGAGATTACCTCTACCATAATGAGCACAAGATAGAAAAAAATTCTTGCCAAGATTGCAGTCCATCACAGTACAGGGCCCACACACCTACATAGGATCAATTTGGTATCACTGATCAAACTAACAAACACATCTTTGGGATGTGGGAAGTAATCCCACACAGACACAGGGAAAACATGCAAAAAAAATATGGACAATTAAAATACAGAACACTGCTTTACCCTGGCTTAAGATAGTGGTTTAAAATCTAAAATTATCCAAGAATATTATTCATTTCAGCTAAAATGTCTTTTATTTTTTGGTAGCAAAGTCCTTGGGGAAGGAGGTCAGTTTAAAGACTAATGGTTAACCTCATTTTGATCCTCAAAAGCCAACATCCTGCAGGTTAACCATTTTGTGGGTTGACTGACTAACTGACTGAGGGAACACTGACCAACACACAGGACTGTTTACCTGTGTGTGTCTTTTCCATTCTTTTCCAGGAAGCAGATAAAAAAGGAGAAAGTGTCATTCATTTCAAAGAAGCCCAGAAGAGGGTGCTTCACAAGAAAGAGAAACACTCCCATTTGCATGACTTTGGTAAATTTCTGGGTACATGTTGAAGGAATCCTGATACTCATTCATACTTGTGCAAATGTCAGCAGAAGCTAGTGAAATCAATATTATAAAGTAATGCTCACGGGGATATAGGTTATAAAACACCTCCAGCATGCAAACTCAGATAATCAGTTTTGACTCCTATCTATTATCGACACCTCTTAGAATGAGAAAAGTGGTTTGTTTGCAAAGGTTGGCTCCTCAATGTCCTATGGTGCTCTGCAATTTATACAGAAAGGGTTTTATAAATGTAGACATTTGCAATGAGTTTTAGGATAGTAAAAAAGAATATACACAGAAATGAGATGTATTTAAAAGGTGCAACATAGTTTCAGCCTTAATTCAAAATTTATAGCACATGACATTGCTATTGAAGAATAGGATTTATAGTGTCTCATCGAACTAAAATGTTTACAACACAAACATGTAAGAGAAAATAATTGAGCAATGTCATTAAAATAAAGTGTTACAGCACTACAAAACACCTACTGCACAAAATACAAACTGATAAATGTAATTTCAGTACAATCTTTAAGCAGCATTATGTTTATTATATTATGCCACCCTAGAGGTACTAATAGGAATGAACAGTTGCAGTTTACTTTTTATACAATTTGACTATCTATATTTTTTTTGTTCAATGTACTACTTTATGTTGATGCAGAATAACAGTTATATATAATTAAAATTCACTTGGGAAGCATGCCATTTAACATATTTAAGACACACTTTGACATATTAGTCTATGATGCCATTGCATGATGGGCTCATTACCAACGATTGGTGTGAATGGGTTAAGGCATTCCTGCATTTTCTTGCACTTCCACCAAAGCAAATAAAGAGATCTTGAAAAGGTAGAGGTATGGCAGGCCTGAAATGTAAAGTGTGCGCAATCACTCAGATACAAGTGGCACCGCTAAAAATTGCCTTCATATATCAGCTTATGGTTTACACATAGTGGCAGAAAGGACGCTAAAAGGTCAGTAGAAAAAACATATATAGATGTCAAGCCTTGTGCTTTTGACTCCAGAGGTGCGGGATGATGTGATCTGAGCTGGGATCTAGTGGGACTGGATAAGTGCTTGATGGGGCAGGATTTTTTAAGAAGCTGCTTGCAGGCGTCAGCAGAGAAGCCCAGGTATACAGCTGCTGTAACCTCTCCTGCCGACCCTTAGTGACAAGACAGATAGCTCCATTCATCTATGGGTGAGCAGTAGAGGCTCTCTACATTTTTCACTTTAAGCTCAGGATGTATTTGTTTGCCAAGAGGAATGTCATGGTCTTGAATGCCCTGATCTGTCATATACCCACCTTTTATAACCACTCTGATGAAAAAAAAAAAGTAAAAGATAAAAGAAAGGAAGCACATACTTCAAAACAAGGAATTCAACTTTGCTCCCAATATTGCCAAAATGAAGATGTCATTATACTGTGGCAGGTTCCAGCAATTTGTTTCAGCAGATAAACCAATCAATTAAATGTGTGCTGCTTTTACGAAGCTAATTGTAAACTGTAGGAAACTGCTGTAAAATAAAATGTGATGCAGATCTCAGTGGAGAAGTTTTGCTTAAGAGTGACCCCCAGTTTATTAACTGTGTAACATTCTGAGGTTGTTTTTTCCTCTCTGTCTCCTTCAGCAGGTCTCTATTGATCACTGTTTACAGTTATAATCCCTTTCGAATTTATCATCCGTGACTAACGCCACATTTATTGATTGTTGTTGACTGATGTCCCTGTACAGTAGATACCTACTGTGAACCTGGCAAGTAAAGAATACTACACTCTTCTAGCTCATATATACAGTGTGCTTTTATAAAGAATTTTAGAAACAAGAAAAACAACAGAACATGATTAGATGTTATTTTAAAATAATTATTTTAAAATAATTTTTAAAAATAGATATTGTGGTACATTTCCAAACAGTTTGTGTATTCTAGCCATATTTATTTACCCTAACTAAAATTTACAAATACAAATACATGGAAGACAACTGTTTTGTAGTCTCCTAGCTGGCATATTTAGCAATAAAATATGTTAGGCTTCAGTGAAATTGTTCAGGGAGAATATTTAGAATCAAGCCAATGTTTAAATAAAATGATCTTAAAAAATATAAAATAAGCATGTAAGAAAAGCATATATTAGGGCTTTTATTTGGGAAGGTCATTTTACCAACACTTTGACAAAATACAAATTAGCTACATAATCTTGAAAGTTGAGTCCTGGAATATGAACAATGGCTGTTTTATCATCTCAATGAGGATCTGCAGTTATATGTTGATAATTTGTGCTGGTGTAACCCATTTGTAAATGGGATTATCTACTCAATCCTTCAGTGATCAGACAGCCTGCCAAAGGTTAACTCCTGCCTCATGCCCAGTGCTGCTGGGATAGGTTCAGTCCTCCAGGGACCCCTAACTGAGTTTGAGAATGAAAGATTGAATGAATGCACAGTATATATGTGTTATCAGTTTCAGTCACATACTTGGACATGGTCCAAGAACATAAGATGTTTAATACATTGTTGTCACTTCAAATTTTTATTATGTTAAATATCTTGAGAAAATGTCATTTTTAAATAAAAAAGAACATTAAATAAATATGCATAATGTAAAGTTTGCAATATCAGACCTCATTATTATCTATCCATTGTATTAACCTGCTTATCCAGGGCAGGGGTGAGGGGAGCTGGAGCCTGTCAGCAATGACAGGAACAACACCTGGACAGGGCATCAGTCCATCACAGGATGGACACCCACACTCCACCCACCACACCTGCTAGGGCCAGTTTAACATTGCCATTTCACCTAACTTGCATGTCTTTGGACTGCATAAAGAAACCCATGCGGACATATGGAGAACATGTGGGCTCCATACAGGGAGCATCTAGGACATGAATCCCAGTCTCCTTATTTCATGTCAGCAACACTACTGCTGAACCACTTTGCTTACCCTTATTATTCACCTTAATAACAGCATAAGTGTCTGTTTATCTGTGTGTCTGTTCACTTGCTATGTTTTTGTCATTCCACAAACAGTAATACTGTTTTTAAGAATCCTATATCAAATGGAATATAAAAGAGACATATGTATTACATTTGTCATTCCAACAGATGGTACATCATAAACATTTTTTGGGTCCTACCATGTACCTCATGCTGCTAGGATAGGATCTGAGTTACCCCTACCCTGGACTTAAATAAGCAGATCTGAGAAATAAACACATTTCACATTAAATGTGTGGTTCATGTGGCAATGTCCTATTAGCGCATACTCCCAATTCTCTCTCCCTAAACCAATATACTGGATAGACACCCTGTTCAAACTCTCCAAAAGAATTTTCAATCAACATGGAACAGAAAGGCAAACACAAAAATACGACTGTGTCTGCAGATGTATGCAACACCAGTATGACAGTTCTAAGACATATAAAGTACAGTACATTTAGCCTTCAGGTGCTCT
>JANRMT010062825.1:33295489-33325215 GCA_026402145.1 Polypterus bichir lapradei | reverse complement strand
AGGTGCTCTACTATTTGTCTGTTGTGAGGCAGCAGTTCCCTTTTGTCTAG
Organism: Polypterus bichir lapradei; assembly: GCA_026402145.1. Lineage (NCBI taxonomy): Eukaryota > Metazoa > Chordata > Cladistia > Polypteriformes > Polypteridae > Polypterus > Polypterus bichir. Next base: position 33,325,165 of record JANRMT010062825.1, on the reverse strand, counting down.
ATTTCTTTTGGTAATGTTTGTTGGATTTCAGATTATCCTTCTCCATATTTTTGGATATGAGGCTAACTTTACTTTGGGATGATTGTGTTAGTTATGCAGAAAAGGGTTTCCATTCATTTTGTGAATTGTTTAATTTGCAAACAGACATTATCTAGCTCTAGAATATTTTTTTTTAACATTTTTGGTGTTGTGACCCACTTTTTCACTTGTGTCTTCGCGACCCATAAAAGGGGGGCATCTTGGTCAATCGAGTTATGGGGTAGAGGCTGAGCAAGATCAACTCACGTTCATGAGCAACCTGACAGGACCCACCGGCAGCAGCCAAGAACAATGGGGGAAACCCTTCTAGGGAGGAGCTGCACTGAATAATACAGAATAAAGTGCTGTTAATCAACATATTTCCAAGAGAAGGAAAACTCTCATTTTAAACTGGGGTAGATGGCATTCATTTAGTCTTTTCTGACAAATTCACTTAGGAGAATGTGTGGAAGAATAATTTTAGGGTAACACAGCATTCATCTTAAAGAAACAGAATAAAGGGTTAATAAATGTGGGAAATGAGATAAAGATCAAGTGAACAACAAAATGTACACAGAAATATAAGAATTGGTTTAGGAAAACTACTGAGATGGTCAAGTAAATAAAGAATGTACCAGAAGAAAGGCTGATGTAATATACAAAATATACTGAAGGATGACTAAGAGATGAATAAGTAATCAGCAGATGTCCTATAAACTACAATAGACAGTTGTTATATGCACAAAAATTTCAAGGGTGGTGGCTCATCTCAAAAGGTGTAAGAAAAACCAGAATATAATATAATAGACTTTTATTTTATATAAACCAACCAGAGTAAAATGTATGCATTGATTGACACTGCATGTAAATTCAACAGTTTATAAAATTAATCTCTATCCTTTGCTTCTCTGACCATTCTGACCATTTTGACCATGCTGTAACAAATTGCTTTTGAAGAATGCTCCTTCCAAGGCATTTTGCCGAGGGGCAATTAAAAGATACAATGAACAGCTGTTCTCCTGCCTGATTACTGAATTGTCCTATTAGAGGATGTTTCTTTCTTTAATAAGATGTTAAATTTCGACCACAAAGAAAACTCTGATTTCAAACTTGGGCAGAAGGAGCTTGCTTAACCTGGGAGGGTAGTCCATCTGGGAGAAGGATCACCCCAATCACAACCAGTGAGGAAGTCAACAGTAAACCGCCACATTTTTCCTAAGAATATAATTACAATGAAAAGGGAATTAGATCACAATATTAACGAGACATCCAAAATACAATTGAGAGATACTGCACCCAACACGAAAGAGGCCAAGAATTCTCAGGACAACTAAATTCAGCTAAAGACTTGTCAAAGGAGAAGAGTAGAACCAATAAAATAGGAACGTGGAATATTAGAACATTACTAAGAATAGGGAAAGTAGAAAATATCAAAAGAGAAATAAAAGGAACTTCATCAACATCTTTGGCCTGTGTGAAACTCAATGGCAAGGAAACAGAGATTTCTGGAGTGAGAATTACAGGATGATATATGCAGGAGGGGAAGAATTACAGAGAGGGGTGGGTATACTGCTGCATGGAACAGCAGAAAGAAGCATCATCAGGACAGAGCAATATGAGAATAGACTTCTGGTGCTGAAACTTAAAGGAGAGCCAAAATACATCATTGTTATATAGGTGTATATGCCAATGAAATGATAAAAAGAAGAAGTAGAGAAGAACAAAAAAGATTACATTTTGGAACAGGAAAATACACAATTATAATAGGAGACTGCAACACTATAGTAGGTTGTTGTTGAGACGAAAAGGAGGTGGGGTCTTTTGGACTAGGGCAACGGAATGAAAGGGCAGTGAAAGCTAGTTGATTTCTGTAAAGGAAATAAATTAAAGGTTGCTAACACATAGTTTAACCATGGAAAAAGCCAGGAGACACAAGACATTTTCAGATTGACTATATTCTGCTAAGTCAGCAATACATACAGTAAATAGTATAAAGAATAAAGATACTGCACTAGGAATAGTTGTAATAAAAATTAGTTGTATCTAGTTGTAATAAAACTAAGATTAAGGCTCAAGAAAAATAAAGCAAATAATTAAACAGGAGAGTTGGGACCTTGAAAAGTAGAAAGGAAAACTTTTGAAAAAAATCATATTAGAGGTGGATCAGTACCAAGAAGATAAAGGAGACAACCAAGAAGAGAGGAGTGATGAGAAACAGAATTAAATAAAACTGCAATAATTACAAGTGGATTGAATAACATAGGTAAAATTAAGAGGAAAAAGATTAAGAAACCATGGATCACGGAGGATATAATAAAAGAGATAGACTGAAAAAAGATGGAGGAACTCTTGAATAGAAGAAGGAATGAAGAATTAAAAGTGAGCAAAAAATAAACAGAAGAATCACACATGAAGTGAGAATAAATGGTGGGATGAAAAGTGCAAAGAACTTGAATCCCTAGAGGAACAGGGAAAAAGTGATTTGATGTATGCAAAACTGATGTCAGGTCAGGTCAGGTTGGGGAACATTTACTGGTACAATGTGTTGCCACATCCACCGAACAATGAAACAGGTTCAGATCTTTTTTTTGGAAATCCCCCAGGCAGACCAGTCCCACTCTCCTGAAATGAAACCATCTATCTGCCACAGCTGGGTGTTACGTGGGTATTCCCTTGGCCTGGTCCAGCAACTCGGGACCTCAACCCAACAATGAGGATCCTTAGGGAATTGCTTCACATGGCCGTAGTGCCATAGCTGGTGCTCCCCCACAATGCAGGTAACATGGCTTATTTGGCACTCTGCTCATTCAACACAACCGTCAAACCAGCAGTACCCAAGGATTCTCCGAAGAGACACAGTACCAAAGGAGTCCAGTCTTCGTCTCAGGTCACTGGATAGCGTCCATGTCTCGCCACCATATAGTAAGACAGGAAGCACCAGGACTTGGGCTTTTGTCCTTTTGATCTCCCAATCCATCTACTGACTTCATAGGAAGAGTCACCAGAAACATGAATATTGCTGCAGAGGTAAATAAACCTCTCAACAAGGTTCACACTCTCTCTGCAGACAGACACACTGCTGATGGCTGTGCCCAAGAGGTCATTAAAGGCTTGAATCTTGGTTTTTATCCAGGACACTTGCAAGCCCAGACACTCAGACTCCACGCTCAGTCACTCAAGAGCCGCGATCAGAACCTCCATTGATTCCACGAAGATAACAACATCATCGGCAAAGTCAAGATCAGTGAATATTTCTTCACCAACAGAAGCCCCACAGCTGCTGGACCCCACCACCTTGCCCAGCACCTAGTCCATGCAGGCATTGAACCGAGCAGGAGCATGAACACACCCTTGATGAACACCAGAATCAATTGGGAAAAATGCAAAGGTTCTGCCTCCACCCTTTACAGCACTCACAGTACCAGTGTGAAGGCCGGCCATGATATCCAGCAACTTTGGGGGGATCTGAGAGACATAACAAAAATCTTTAGCAATAGTACCTACACAATTGCAGAACCAGACAAAGTAAGGTAAAGATGGAAAGAATAAGTAGAAGAATTGTATGATGTTAATAATAAACCAACAAAAGAAGAGATGGAGCTGTAAGTAGAAATTAATAGAGACAAGTTAGGGCCAGAATTGATGGGGGAAGAAATAAGACCTTGGATAAAATAACTGAAAAACGGTAAAACAATGAGGATTGACAACATGAGCAAAATGATTAAACATCTTGGTGAAAAATGGTAACAGCTACTCAAAAGATTGTACAAGAAAATTGCCAGATGACTTCAGGGAAGTGGTGTTAATACCAGTACCGAAAAAAACAAATGCAACAAATTTTGAAGACTACAGAAAAATAGGACTATTATGATATACTTTCGGCACTGCCATGAGCGGTCGCCAGTAATAGCAGCACCTGTGTTTGTTTTCATTGTTATTTGTTATTGTTTGCTACTTTTTTTCTGGATAACATGGATAACTGAATTTGTGAGAAAGGACTTGCACTTACTTATATGTGATACCAACTACTGGACCTGCACCCTTTGTCTCCCAGTCCAACTGAGCTAATCGCAAGGCTGCCAACAGAGCTGCTGCATAGATGCCAAGTAAAAGAGAGCAGGTACCTGGCTTCGCATCAAGAAGATAAAAATACAGACCTACCTGCCTTCTGTCATCATGGGCAATATATGATCTCTGGTACACTCTAAGAGTTGAACAGGAGCCAAAGGGAATACAAAATCAGAAGTCTCATGTTCTTCATAGAGACAAGGTTTAGAGCTCAAAACCGGACTCTGTTTCATTGGATGGATATAAATTCATACGGAAAGACAGCAGCAGGAGTGAAAGTGATAAGAAGTGGTGGGTTTGTTGTGAATGAATAATGCTGCATCTCCAGACACATTACAATTAAAGCACAGGTTTGTGACCCAAATGTTGCACTGATGGTACTTCTGGTTGGTATTATATACAGAGCGTTTTCACATGGAGTTTTCGCATGCCATTATGCAGGCAGTTTATTCAACCTCGGCAGGTGCAATAACCACAACAGACACAGTAATAAGTAATAAGCAAACTCACTACTCACTGCACACTACTACTCAATACTGACCATTTCAGTGCTTCATCACAATTTTGGGGAATTTTAACAATATTTCACTTCCCTCTATCCTCACTAATTTTTACCAGTTTGTGGACTGTACAACAATAGAAAACAGGACCCTGGACTTATTTTATGCTAATGTTAAAGAGGCATACAACTCTGTTGCTTTGCCACCAGTAGGCAGATTTGATCATAATATGGTACATCTCATACCTGCATATAAACCCATTGTCCAGCTGCTGCCAGTCTTCCACATGACCATGCAGAAAGAGAGGATTTCTTTGATGAACACTGACAGGAATATGGTTTGTGAGTCAAAGACATTGAGGGATTTAGTCACTATCACAGACTACATCAAGTTTTGTGTGGATAACACTGTTCTCACAAAGACCATGCACTGTTTTCCCAACAACAAACCATTCATCACAAAAGAATTGAAAGCCCTACTGTGACAAGTGCTCCATGGTGTTATACCAATTTGAAATAAATAATTGTCCCTGAGAATGTGCATATCGCTCATTCGTTTGCAAATGTGGGTGGATCAATTGGGTGCCACATTTGCACCTTGGAGTGAGCAGAGGGTCACACCTGCACCCAATCAGGCCTCATAAAGAGTAGCCTAAATGGCAGATAGAGACAAAACAAAACAGACAGGAAACAGAAGGAACGAAATGGAAAGAAAGGAAAGGAACAGAGGTTAATGGAAGAAAAGATCAGGAGGCAGTATTGGGGAGAGCCTGTGCTGTTAAGAAGGCAGGTCATTGGGATGAGCCTCAGGGAGAGAAGCATGGGGCTGAAGAAGAGCACACCTATTAAGCGACTGCCAGGGAGTAGGAGCAGTAGGAACACAGGCAGTCGAAGATGTGTGTGGCTCTGCTCTGTGGCCAAGCAATGAGGACTTGACTGAGGTATTAGTTGACTGCACCTGTCAACAGTATTTCTTCTCTGGCTGCAAGTGGGTAACAGGAGGAGACATTAATTTAAGATAAAACCATTGGGGCTTGTGACTTTTAAAGAACTGCCTTGGGTTTTAACCTTGTTACTATGGAATTATTTATTAATGATTTTTAACTTCCACATTTACCTTGGTTTTTATGGCTTATTTATTCGATGCACTTCACTGCTTATTTGAACTCTCTTTATTTGAAAATCAGTTGGTTGTTTTTAAGTAAAAGCACTTGAACACATTTTGCACCTACCCCTTACTGTAAGTGTATGTCCTCATTTGCCTGGGTCATCTCAGTAGATTAAGATTGATGGTTCGGGCTCAAGAGGCTCCTAGTAGCAAGAAGGGGGCATGGAGCTGACTGGGACCGTCATACCTTCTGAATAAAAAGAAGAGAGCCTTCAGATCTAGAAATAAGTACAAAATCATGTGGGTGCAGTCAGAACTTAGGAAGCAGGAAAGCCTATTACAGAAACAGACTTGAGCACAAGTTACAGCAGAACAACATGGAGAAAGTGTGGAATAGGATCAGAACTATCACTGGCTATGAGCAGGCTATAATACATGCAGAGAAAGGGAACAAGAACCCCAACTGTTACCTGCATCCTGCATGAACTTCCATTACAATGGCATAACACCTGTGGTCATTGGCCCCTTCCACTTCCTGAACTATCTGTCTCTGTTGATCAAGTGAGGAGACAGTTGGGAAACTCTGCATGAACAATGCTGCAGGACAGGATGTAATCAGCCCAAGAGGGCTGAAAACATACTCACAGCTCTGTGGGGTCTCTTAGCCCCTGTTTTCCCTTTCCCTGAGTTTGCAGAAGGTTCCCCAGCTATGGAAAACATCCTATGTAGTCCCAGTGCCAGTGATCCCAAGGACTTCATAGCAGTTCTTATTTCATACATCATGAAGACATTTGAGAAGCTGTTCCTCAAGCAGCTCTGACCCTAGTTTTCAGAACATCTGGATTCTCCACCAGTTTACATATCAGCACAGATCAGTGTGGAGGATGCTCTGATCTACATGCTTCACAGACATTGCCTGCACCTGGTTAAACCCAGCACCACAGTCAGTCTACTGTTCTATGATTTTTCTAGTGCCTTTAAAACCATTCTGTCTCATTGACTGGGGCAAAAGCTCAAGGCTTTGCATCTAAAAGCCCCCACAATCTCCTGGATCATAGACTACCTACCAACAGACAGCAGTTTGTAGGGTTTAGGGACTATGTGTCAAAAAAGGTGGTGTGTAAAACTGGAGTGCCTCAGGAAACTGTACTGTCTCCCTTCCCGTTTACTCTTCGCACAACAGACATGTTGGAAGGAAGGAAGCCTGCCTTCTATTTCAAAGATTCTGTACAAAAGATTACACACACTACAATAAATGACTATTCTGAAATGCATTGCTATAGTACACAAAAAAGAAGACCATACATAGTTTGCTTTACACTATATAGTACTGTACATTACTGTAATAATACTGTAACTACACTCAAATACTTCACACAGTATGAAAAATCATACCTGCACATATTCCAGGTGTTGGTTTTTACAGTAACTCCATCAGAGTTCCTTTTCAAAGGAACATGATAAACCTGTTTCAATAAAACCCTGTTTTTTCAAAGAACGCGGTCAGTTGTGGAAAGGCTGACTGCATCAATCCCTTCATTGATTTCTTGGACCTCAATGACCCTCAGTTGTACCTCCCTTAAGCAAATTGTGTTGTTGGATGCAACCATTTTGATCATCTCCTCCTCTTGCTCTTCAGTAAATAGACTTCTTCTGCCTCCACCAGGTAGTCATCTCTGGGTTCTAGAAAACAAAACACTGCAAATACTAACTGTAAAACCATGCATTTAACAATAGGAACATGCACTAACTATGTAGAATGGTACAGTAATTCAATGCATTTCTGACAGCATACCATCCAAAAGAGCAAACAGCTACAGTACATGTAGGTGTTGTATGTAAACAGTGTACAGTACTCCAAAGTTGCAGTAGAGAGCAGTATGTATATGACTTACCTATTTTCCTCTCTGAAGGTTTGTATTATAGAAGCTATTGTGAAGAGGCTCAGGTTTGGTTGCACTCTTCGACCAGCTTCTGCCATCATCTTCCCATGCAGAAGGACATGGTCAACAAGAGTGGCATGAATCTAATTCGAGACCAAAGGCAATAATGGGGATGAATCAGAGTACAGAAAGATTATGAAGGACTGTCTTGTGGTGCAGGGAAAACAATCTGCAACTCAGTATCAGCAAGACAAAAGAGGTGGTAGTGGATGTCTGGCGTGCCAAGGGCTTCTGAGACTAACAGCAAACTGGACTGGTCAGACAACACAGTGGCACTGTACAAGAAAGTCCAGAGCAGGCTGTACTTCCTAAGGAAACTCGGGTCTTTTGATATATGCAGCAAGTAGCTGTAAATGTTCTATCAGTCAGTAGCAGCCAAAGTATTGTTCTATGCTGCCGTCTCCTGGGTAAGCAACTTCAGTTAAAAGATGCAAAATTCCTGAATAAACCCCTCAAGGAAACCTGCTCCATCACAGAGCTAATCTTGGACACACTGGAAACTGTTTTGGAAAAGAGGACAGTGACAAAATTGGATGCCATCTTGAAATATCTCCACCGTTCCCTCTAGGAGGTAGAGTATTTTTAGTCACTGGCTCACTCCACAACAGTGTGCTAAGAAGTGCCTCTGGGAATCTTTTCTAGCCATTAATATCAGGCAATTCAATGCTTCCTTCCTACACTCCAAACTAAACGCTGATACTCTTTTTTAATTTATGTTCCAATTTCTGCACAACATACACTATTTATTTTTTGATTGATTGATCTTTTGTTTGTATCTTTTGTCCTATGATTCCGTACCCTTGTTTGTCATGTTTTTACTGCTGTATGTATGTAAACTTTCCCTTGGGATTAATAAAGTCTAATCTAATCTAATCTGATCTGATCAAAGGTAGTGTTAACATAGATAGCAAAAAAGACTAGAAAAAAAGGGAGAAAGCTATATGGAAGAAGATCATCTTGGATTTAGGGAAGGCAGAGGACCGATTGATGCTATCGGAGTGCTGAGAATGCTGAGTGAAGGATGAGTATATGTTTGTTTTGTGGACCTGGAAAAGAATTTGAGCAAGTAAAATGAGTAAAACTGCTAGGAATATTGAGAGGCATAAGAGTAGATTGATTGTAGAGAAGTCCTTATTTCCATTAAGCAACGTGGAAATAGGGATAAGGAAGTGGGTCTGAGATTAGTGCTATGATTTCAGCTATTCTGATTAAGAATGTCTTTCTTGCAATTCAAACAACCTTAAGATGGATGGGGGGACAGGACTTACTGTGTTTTTATTTCTGTTTTGGAAATCCTCTATTTTTCATCTTTATTCAAGCATAGGAGAACTATGAGTTGATAGACAAGTTTGGGTGATTTTTTTCACTGCTTTAACTTTTTGAACACACTTGATATTTTCATATCAACAGTTTTTAAGAAAGAACTGCCTATTTTGTAAAATGTTGTCTGTGTCTCTGTCACTCATCCTGGTTTATCCTCGGTACAACTACGTGATGCGCTGTGGTTGAACTGTTACAAGGTACATGGCTGGTACAGGACACCACAGACAGCTTTAACTGTTTGACAACAAGGAAAGGGGGTATAAATAGATTGGAAGCATTTGAACTGTGGCTGTGGAGAAGGATGGAAAAGATCATTTGGATGAATAATTTTCTAATGATAAGCGCTTTAAAGAATTGGTGAAGAAAATTGCATGCTTAAAACAGTAAGAAAAAGGCATCAAAACTGTATAGGACATGTCCTGTGAGGAGACGGATTGTTAAAAATCATGCTGGAGGGTAAAGTGGATGGAAAGAAATCAAGAGGAATGTTAAGGCAGGACATGTTATATTATCTGAAAGATGGTAAACCAAGTCAAGAAATGAAAAGAAGACAGAATACAAAGGAAGAACTGATCATCGAAAGACCTGTCTTATGGCAGATAACTAAAGAAGAACAAGAAATTTCACACAACAGTACACCAAAGCAAAAATGTAATATATTCTAAACTGTGCTTAGCAGACTAGGTGAGTTGTAGAAATTTGCTCTTTTACTGACATTAATGGCAAGTACTGGACTGTGTCATAAGCAATAGCCTAGAATGTATCTCCAGACATAAACACAGAAATGGCACTTGACATATGTACTGTAATTTGTACAGCTGCTTAGAGGAGCATATAGTATATATGATACAGAGAACTGTGGTCAATTGCAACGTAAAATGTAGCATGGGTTCCACTCCCTCTTCCCACCCCTCATCCATCAGATCTGTTAAAAACGTGCACCACACTAAAAGAGTTCATGGATAGCATCTGTGCTATAGTAGTAGTAGTACTAGTAGTAATAGGATTGTCATGTGTACAGAGAACAGTGAAATTCTTATTTGTATTTTCTACAAACATTTTGACTGTCTCTGGTACCATTATAAATAAATATGATTCAAAGAGATCTACTGCTTCGACTTATGTCAAGTCAAGCACACAAAATACCTTGCATTAGTTTCATTTATGCTTGTGCCATAGGAGGAACTCCCTGCAACAAACTCCATATAGATGGCCTTCAGAGATAAATTTAATCGGACTCATGCTGTCATATTCTTATGTTCTCAGCTATGATTTTTTATGGTCCCATATATATGGTCCTGTTATAAACGGTCCTCTTTCAGTAGTAATTTGCAAGTTCCAAAAACTTCCAAAATGTCAGGTTTGCAAAAGCAGTCCAATTCTACTGTATAGCATATATGGTATATTTACTATTTACAGGAAATGTATTGCATAGTTATTTCTCTACATTATAATTTAAGGAGCTTTGCAAAATAAATATAGTAATTGTTGTGTTGTCTTTTATAGCAGAATAAAGCAAAAAGATGCTCTTCATTTTAATTGTGAGTTAGCGGTAAGCGGTAATTAAGACAGCTAAGATCATCCAAGATGCTGATGATGAGTGCACTCTGCTTCTGTGATTCCTGCTTAACTGCAAATAATTGTTAAAGTTTAAAGTGATGCAATAATCTGCATTCTGCCCCTGAGATCATCAGTCCTAGAAACATTTTTCAAAAGGCACCCAAATCAGATTGTATTCAAGCCAGTTTCTTGAGTTTGCAGGAACATATTAGCAGCATTTCTAGCCACCATTAACAACTGGACACAGTCCATTCTTTTTTTAATCTGACATATTGAATTGTCTCTACTTTAATTTAAATGTGGAAAATAAAATGTTGACCATAGGTACTAGCGTTTTTGTCCAGTCCAAACAGCCATATGATTTTGTGTTATCCGATTACATTAATACATTAATCTCTGAATTTAGTAAATTAACACTTAATAGTTTGTATGGTGTCAAAATGTAAAATTGTCATGATCCTCATCATAATCTAGTTTATTCTGTCTGTTTGATATTGGAGAGTAATAAATCATGCCATCATTTATTTGCACCATTCAGTTTCAGTTTGTAATTGTTAGCAATCACCTTAGCCTCATGAATTTTATTACCTTATTTGAATAAATGTTATTTATAAAAATCTGAACATTTTTGTTAATCTTTTGCTGTGCCTTTTCAGTAGTAAGAGAGTTTTTATATGTTCTGAACAGTTTTGACAATATTGATTTTATGGAAGACAAAACAGAAAGGTATTGAAAAAATATGTTGGATTCAGAAAGTTTTCAGATACCTTCACCTTTGCACATTTTATTATACTTTAGATTTCATGTTTATCATTACATGTTTTCAGGAAGATGTAAAAATATATTCAAAACTAAAAACTGAAATCTCTCATTTATATAAGTATTCAGAGCCTTATTTTAGTATTTTTTAGAAGTCCTTATGGCAGCAATTACAGCATTGTGACTTCTGGGGTAAGTCACTACAAGCTTTAAACACCTGGATTTGTGCAGTTTATTCCATTGTTCATGGCAGATCCTCTCATACTCCTTTACATTGGATGAGAAGCAACAGTAAATTGCCATCTTTAGATTTCTCCACAGATGTTCCATTGGGTTTAAGTCTGCCCTTTCGCTGAGCCATTCAAGAAGAGTCAGATACTCGTCTGAACTCCACGCCAGCATTGTCTTGGCTGTATGCTTTAAGTGATTGTCATGTTGAAAGGTGAACTGTTGCCCCAGTGTGATGTAGTGTACATTCTGGTTTCTTTCTAAGACCTCTCTTTATTTGGCTGCATTCACCCATCCCTCGATTCTGACCAGTCTCAATGTCCCTGCTGTTGAAAAGCACCCCTATGGAATGATGCTGCCATAACCATACTTCTTCTTAGGGATAGTATTAGGCAGGTGATGAGCAATGCATGGTCTTCACCAGACTTAGCAGAGTTCATACCAAAGAGTTCAATTTTTGGCTCATCAGACAAGAGAATTTTTCTTCTTGTGCTGTTATAATCCTTTAAAATGCCGTATGACTTTTACTCAAGTATAACTTCCATTCAGCCACATTGGAATAAATGCCTGGTTGATGGAGTGCTGCTGAGATGGCCATCCTTAATAATAATAATTCTTTGCATTCATATAGCGCTTTTCTCACTACTCAAAGCGCTCAGCAATTTCAGGTTAAGGGTCTTGCTCAAGGGCCCAACAGAGCTGAGTCCTTTTTGGTATTTACGGGATTCGAAATGGCAACCTTTCGAATGCCAGTGCAGATCCCTAGCCTCAGAGCCACCACTCCACCTACCTTCCAATAGGTTGTCCGAGCAAACAACTGGCCACACAGTGGTTGTGAGACTCTCGCTTTACTTAACAGTTAAATCTAAATGGATGATTTTGTAGGATGATGATAATGTCAGAGAGTATCACAATGATTTGAGATTGGGACAGACCAGGCACCAACATCACATTTCACTAGTCACTAGCAAAAGAAGGACTGGTGTTATTAGTTTCATTGGAGACATTTGCACACAAAAGGAAAGGCCACACCAGAGGTTTCAGTCCAATATCAACACTGCATTAAACTTCATCTTCCACATACAATTTTGCTGATTCCAGGGTATCTGCCATACTACCAAGTTTAGTATCACTTTCAATATGAATCAGAAGGTTAACTAATTTTCATATAGATGACATATTAATTTAGAAAGGGCAGGGGAGTTAGCTCTGATCCCTGGATGACACCACATTTAGTGTCACATAACTAGTATAAAACACTTTGCTTTCTGTTTTTAAGAGAATTATGCACCTGTTTACTGTACCTTTTAAATTTCACTTTTTTTAATTTCAGCAGGAGAAATCCTGTAATGCAACTTTTTGAACAATCTTTTCAAAATCAAAGTAGTTTGTATAAAATGTGTTTCTGGTTTACTTATAGCATTCTTACATATTGGTGAAACTCGATCCCCTATCTCAACTTAGGTTAACTGTTCACTTATCCATCCACACAGAAACAGCTGCTGAAAGTAGAATGACATCCAAATTAGTGGCCATCATGACTAATGCTGTCCATCCTTTCCATAATGTATTTCCTTAAAACACCTTTAATTATTGGCTCATTCTACCATGACTTGCTAAGGGGAGCCTTTTAGTCTATAGCCATAAACTTTACAATGTTCCCTTCCTTTGTGCCATCTTCACACTATTCACTTACAACAGGCACAATGGTATAATGACAGCTCTTTATGGATGCTATACATGAAGTATGCGTTGGGTGAAATATGTGTATAGTCTGAGTTGTGCCATTTTTTGCAATTTGTTTTTAATGTTTTCCTTATTGACTTTATGTTCTGTGTTGCTGCTGAAGCAAGTTACTTTCCACTTCAAAATTCGAAAGTCCTTTTGCTGTACTGTAGCTCATTGCTACTTGACCAAAGGACAGGGCTTTCCTCCCATCAACACTGCATTAGTCTGCATTTGTATCTTTTAGAAAAAAAGAAAATCAGAAGGTAATAGATCCAATCTAAATGACAGAGTTAGCCATAAAAACAAGCAGTAAAGAAAAAAAAATAAAAATACTCTAAAAATAAAAATACTCTAGAACCACAACAGTTTATGCTTCAAGTGTCTACTATGTCTGAAATAAAAAAAAAAAAAATGTATTTCCATTGATTTACTTTGCGAACAAATTTCTGGAGTGAGTATGATTTATGGGTGGCACAGTGGCACAGTGGTAGCGCTGCTGCCTTGCTGTAAGGAGACCTGGGTTCCTCCAAGTGCTCCGGTTTCCTCCCACGGTCCAAAGACATGCAGGTTAGGTGCACTGGCGATCCTAAATCGTCCCTAGAGGTGCTTGGTATGTGGGTGTGGGTGCCCTGCGGTGGGCTGGCGCCCTGCCCGGGGTTTGTTCCTGCCTTGCACCCTGTGCTGGTTGGGACTGGCTCCAGCAGAACCCCGTGACCCTGTAGTTAGGATATAGCGGGTTTGATAATGGATGGATGGATGGAGTATTATTCATTGAACAGTTTACTTAAAGTTAACTGCAGTTTTTTGTGTAACCCCATTCACGTTTTTTTTGATCTACAGAGGGCAAGGCTCTGAGTTCTTTAATATGCCGTCTCCACCTCCAATATTTAAATTGACAGTGTCTTTATAACTCACTTTCCCATTCTTAAACGCTTTACAGTATCTGACCTTGAGTTACACAACACAATAACAATTTACTCAAAGTTTAAGAATAAAACTGATTATCTTTACTTAAAGGCTCAAAATACCTGCAATAGATAACCAGTTGGTACGAGTATACAATATACAGAAATCATTAAAATGCATAACCAGCAAAATATTTATTATAGTATACAATGTCTCACATGAATACCACCGGTGAGCTCACCCTCAATTATTGTAAAGTACTGCTTACACACTTTCCATGGAGGTCCCAAATTGTAACTGGGAGTGTGTTGGCTAAAAAAACTGATTGATTGTCTGCCTTGCTCCAATTTGGTTTATTCATCTCTCATTTTGCCACCTGTGTCTCCTCCAAACTTCACATCTCAAAGGAAAAAAAAAACAGTTGCTGGAGATGAACCTGTCTTTAAACCTTCCATGTCTTCAACCCTCTGATACACTCCATTCATCAACTTGTGTGTCTTTTTTTTCCTAATTGGCCTCATTGCATCCTCAGCGAAATGCTTCACCTATGCAGTCACTCTACTGGTTGTTTTTTTTTTTCCTTTCTTTTGTTTTATGCACTTCCTCTATGCAAAATGTACTTCTGTTGACCAGAGCAATGAATGTTTTTTTTTGTGTCAGCATTTTGATGGAGCTTTCCCTTCCCCAGTCAACATGACTGTCACCTTCCTCTTTCTTTCTACCCTTGCTTCAAAATTTTGCTGGGACTTTCTGTTTCTGTTTGCTTCAGCATTTTACTGAATCTTTCTCTTTCATTACGCTTCACAGTTTTGCTGGAGCTTTTCCTTTTCTCCACTTGCCTTATTGTCTTTTCTTTTCTTTTAAGTGTTTTTCTGGGGCTTTCCCTTTCTGGGCCGGCATGACTGTCACCTTCCTCTTTGTTTCTTCCCTCACTTTAGCATTTTGCTGGAGCTTTCTCTATCTTTTCACTTCAGCATTTTACTGGTGCTTTCTGTTTGTTTTTGTGTCAGCATTTTGCTGGAGCTTTCTGTTTCTTTTCACTTCACAATTTTTCTGGTGCTTTCCTTTTTTCCAACCTCCAATCCCATCTCTGTTACTGTCCTACCTGGGTTAAGACTGACTAACAATAGCAGTTATCAGGCTAGGCATTACACTCCCTATTCTGCCTAGCTGCATTTCACTTCAGTCATTCTTAATTTATTCTTTTCATTAATTAACTTATTAAAAAGTCCCAAAAAACTTTTTTTTAATATTCTTTTTTCAAAACCTAGCCCAGGTTATATTATATTAGCCTGTAATTGGTATTGTACACTCGCACCATGTGAAAATGATACAACATATTACACAATATCCACCTATGTACATTATACAATGTACAATAACATTGTGCCTTGCCACAAATGTGATTGCTGATCTTGTCTAGTAGGGAACAACAGATATTTCTTATTGGAAGCTAAGCCTGTCTTTCTGTTCTTTACCCAGAAAAGAAACCACTTCCTTTGACTTTATTAGTCCTACCTAGCTGTGTGTTCACATTAGGCTTCCATCTTTTAAAAGTCTGCTAACACAGAAGTCAGAAGGGTATGGAGAGTGAAAACCCCCTTTCACTCACAACTCTGGACTCTTCATTCACTAGACTTTCAGCATATTTTTTTTTTACTTTTCGTTTTTGTCTCCACCTGTCTTATAATAAACTAGTGATTAGCTCCCAATCTTATTGTCTACTCACAGGTTATTGTCCAAAGGGCAAATGATAACAAAATCATGGCAGCCACTGCTCCAATGGCCTCTGTTTCATTCTTGGTCCAGGTGCTTGCTGTGTGGCATTTGCACATGCTTTAAATTTGGGTATTTTCTCGATACTAAAGTAGTTCACAAATCAACCCAACTTGTATTTTAAATTAAATAAGGAATTTAATTTGTTCTGATATTGATGACTGTACCTTACGCAGGACAAGTGTTCCATCCAGGCCTGCTTTCTCTTTTGCCTACATAATCTGGCTCCCCAAAACTCCACAATAGGAATAGTATATTCATGAAATGAATGTCTGTTTATCTACAACAAGATACAAAACAAATATCTTGGATAAATGAAGAATTTGTTCCTTTGCAAAAGAGATGGACCATTCCAGTTGTTGCTGGGTGAATGTTACAATATTCATCTTTCATCATAAAGAGCTTGAAATTCCCCCCAAAAAATTACATAAATATTGAATGAGAAAGAGTTCTCTCAATGATACCAAAAATCCAGGATTAATTGAGAGGGATATTTTGTATAAAAATTAAAGTGCAAAAGTAATGAAATAAAATCTTATCATACAAAAACTATAAAATTGCAAGAATTCAATAATAAAAATGTGAACATATTAGAAACATGTTTTTTTATCATATTTTTTAGGACAAAATTGAACTTGGAAAAGTAATTTTAATGGTTGGTACCCTCACACCTACAAAAGGCAGTTACTTTGTGTAGAGCCATATTAATCTTACTGCATAAGAATTTAGGAGCAAAATATACGTTCAAAAGCTAAAAACATTTATCAGCATAAATAAAGACTTTGCCTATCTTTTCTTTCTGTTCAGGAAAAACTGAAGTTTCAAAGTCGACATGCTATGTATCATTTAAAAGAAAAAACAACAGAGTTCAAGTTCTACTGGCAAGGTGACAGCCTCAGTGTTCTGGGATGCAGGCTGAGTCACACTGATTGATTATTGGAATAACAGAGAGCAATGCCATGAAAGAAAAAAGAAACAGAATGGCGTATTGTGCTCCACTTTAGAGATCCCTAGATGATCTGAGCTGATGGCCATACCATACTATGGTTTTAAAATGAGATTTCACCCCTTGTGTCACTTTCTTAGTCGTTAAACTTATGTTTTGTTGTGACTTTCACATACTTCCAGATTCAGCATGTTTTGATTTTAAACTATGGAAAGTGATCCTGCCCTGAAGCAATAGACATATACTTTAGATGGAAACTGGGAAAAGCCTTTATGGTTTGGAAATTGCACAAGGAACAGTGGTTAGGAGTCCTGCCACACAACTTTAGAATTCACAACTTTAAGCACAGACAGAAAAAGGTTGGAGTTTTAAAACAAAGGTAATTTTTTATTTACAGGGGCATGTGAAACAGTGTCGTGTAAGCTTTTTACACAGTCCAAATTGCAAGTGACACACAAAACTCAAAGAATCAGTATCCCAAAGCTTACAGTGAGTATGGTAAATCCCAAAGGAAAAAGAAGCAAGAACAATAAAGGCAAATACATAAACAATGACAGTCTTCCTCAGTAAGAATTGCTGGCAGAAAGAAATTCGACAATAAAACAGTTCCTCAAATAGTGCCACCCACAAAAAATATTTACAAAGAAAAAAATCATTCTACAGGGTGGTCCAGATCTAATTATGCAGATCCAAATCGCCTGGATGACTTTGATTTATGTGGGGACGATTCCAGTTCAGTGTGAAGACGATTCTTCACGTCGTCAGTTCGCACACTTCTCAATGGTCCGGTATTTTTCAGGTGATTTTCTATGTAATAAACTTAATAAGTTATAGCGTAATGAAAATTGCATAATTAGATCTGGACCAACCTATATATACAGAAAGTGCACCACAAATCCAATTCACATAAATACCTCCACAAAAACTATACTAGGAAATATTTATATATATTGTATGTGCCAGGAAGGAAGGACAGGAATCCTGGCCGGGATAAAGGAAGGATTCTTGCTTGGCAAGGAGGCCTTAATGGATAGACTAAGAGAGCGAGCTTGCTGGGTGCAGTTCATTCACCCACACAACAGGTGGCAGTGTTCCTCAAATCTGGACCAATTTAAGACACCCGTAGGGTAGCATGGGATTTGAACTCCAGAATTGCAGACCTGTCGGGGTCAGGGGAGAAACTGTCTTTTATACTTGGAGCCATTTTGCCAACCAATCCTGGAGATCTACATCACCCAGTAACCAATCACAGGTGATTTAGGCACGTTCAAGCTTCACTACGCATCCAGCTTCTGCAAGGCCTCTATTAAACTACAAGGCGTGTGCGAGTATACACAGGATTTGCGGCTTAAGCATTCTCTGACTCCATACTGAATGTAAGTTAATGCCTCTCTTTCTAAAACTACAATTAAGTTAACCTTCAGAACCTCTTGTACTCTCTGCAGTAAGCCAAGCTAAATGCTCCACAGCTTTGTTTTTTTGGGTGGCAATGAGCGGTTAGCGTTGGAAATCAGCACCATTTGAAGCTATGCAGGGATCCATAGTGACACAGATGCCAAGTCACCAGAGCTTCACCACATCACCCAGATGGAGAAGCGGCAAAACACTAGTGAAAGCATCTTCTTTCATTTCCTACTGCTAACCAAAAAAGTAAGTGCCTTTCTTTTTGCTTCTGTTTTACTTTCCTGACTTTAAAGATACTTAAAAAAGGTTATTTGTCCTTTCCTTGGTAATGCCTGACTAGGCACATTACCACAAGACCCTGTGAGTGTAGTTGTATGAGAGGAAAGTCATGTGACTGTAGAATACTTCATAATGGAATTAGCTAATTGCATGTAATGTCCCCAATATGTGGTTGGTGCAGACATCCCTCAATGAGGCTCCACAGATCTGAGAGTGAGACAGAGAGAAAATTTAAAACTCAAGAGGGAAAAATGAGAAAACAGCAGAACTGGGTGATTGAGCCAGAGTGATGAAGAGGAGGCAAGGCAGCAGGGAGACCCTTCAGGGAGTGAGAGGAATGGCCCTCCAGGGGTTGGTTGCTCCGGTTGAGCATTCATAGAAGCAGGAGCAATTGTGTGCTTCCAGGGTTGTCCTAAGAATGCTGGAGGATGGAGGTAGAATGAGGAGACAAATTCTGAGTGCTTCAGTGGTGACTAGTTAAGGTGGCTGGGACAAAAGACAATGAAGATTGACTGCTTTTACTGGCATTTCAAAGCTACTAAAAAACCCGAAAGGATGAATGGGAGAGACAGCATCAATAAAGATGTCCTGTGCTCAAGAAGAAAGAAAGCTAATTCTGACTCTGATTTTAATTTATTTCTATGATCTTTTTATAGACTGGATTATTCTTCAACCAAGGTAATGGTTTTCAAGAAGGTTAGTTATTGAAAGAGTTTGTGTGGCACTTTTTGGACACTGATTTGATTGTCATTAATAAAAGTACTTAGTGTCTTTATACAGTACCATGGATTAATGTTTGTGTCCTCATTGTCCTAGTCCATCTCAGGACAAGACTATCAATGTCCTGGGAACAGGAAGAAGCCCAAGGCTGTGGGCATCTGGAGCATCTAAGAGGTTTTGTATTTTGTCAGGGTCCTCTACCATCCTAGATTCTTAACTAAAAAGAAAATGAGGTAAAATTTAATTGAATTGTGTCTGATATTAACCCAGTGAGAACATCTACTGCACCACTTCTGTGAATGCCACCTTCTAAGCACAATTATTTGCCTATGCTATATCCTCTAAGTCATTTATGTGCCAGAAAACGCTATTAAGCTTTATTTTACACCTATCACTTGAGAGAAAAACATCTCAGTAAATACAGGCAATTTGAAACATACCTTTCCATTTGAAATATACAATTCTATTTTAAATAAACACTGTTATTTCTCTTTTTATTTAAAAGTAAACATCGGCACATTGTTCAGTTGATGCATACAGAAATGTAACATTTTTGTGCCATTTCACAGTACTTGACAATAAATATAGTTGGCAAATAAACAGAACCAGGTAATGATGAACACCAACATTTACTACTACACTTTAAATATTATTAGAGCACAGTGCTGATAGCTTGTTTTGTATTTAATATGACCAATGCGTCTTGTGCCATCTATACAGCCATTCACCACATACTGTATGTCTTTAAGTTGACCAACTGCATTTTTCGAAATTTATTTGACTAGAGATGCTGTAACTGAATTAAATTTACATGAACTTTTGTAATGTGTTTTTCTAACTTCCAAATGCTTAGCTAGAGAGCTTCTACCTTTATAGTCAAAGTGATTCATGTGGTCTGGCATATGGGCACATGTGTGCTGTTCTCAGCTTTTTCAAAATTAATTAATTCTTTTATCCAAGTTGACAGGAAAAGTCTTTCTTTCTTCTGGAAGTGCCCAAGGTCAAATGAAATTCTTTCTATGAAATGCATGCACTTGGACTTTCATTTTATTGTTTGACAGTGACAGTAATAAACAATTCAAAAAGAAACACAATGGCGTACTGCACATATTTATAAAGTGTGTCTTACACTTACAAAGGGAGCATTTTTAATTCCAAACAAAGTTTTAATTTAAAAAATGTGATTTACTAGCATAGGATTTATTCATTTGTTCAGTTTTTTTCTCTAGACTTGCTTTTCCCAAAATGGGATCACAGGGAGTCAGAGTCTACAGTACCAGGAATCAAAGTAAATGGGGTGCCAGTCCTGGGCAGGGCATACTCAGGAGCACACCACAGCACACACTTATAAAAGGTTGATTTAGAGTCACCAGTTAACTTAACCTGTATGTCTTTAGGATGTGGAAGGAAACCAGAATACCTGAAAAATGGACACAGGAGGATTTGGAAATTTCATCTAGTCAGAGTTAAGGATCAAATACTCTGTGACTGTAACCCAGAAGTGTTAACTATAATAGCATGTAAAAGCCAAGCTCAAAAATCAAAACAAAAGCATCAAATTGTCCAAAATATTTTAGTGATTACAGTGCATGCTTACTTTAGCTATCAATTCAAAAAGTTGATTGTTATCACTCCACGTGAACAAAAGCCCTATAATTCATCTTGTCAGTCTTCAGTCTTCATTAATTTTTTAGAGTGATTTGTATACATTAGAATAATTATGTAAATTTGGAAAAAATATATATTGGCTGGAAGATATAAACAGTACCTGTATTGATGTCACTTTATTACATTATGAAGCAGTCGTTCATTTCACTGAAACACATGTGCCCTGGTGATGGACATATGAATCTAGGGGCAAATAAAGAAAAAATGTACCAAAGAAATAGACAGGCAGATTAATTAAAGGATAAATGTAAAGATATAGCCTGCATGCTATATCCATTATTCTTTCAGTGGTAGAGTATTTTTCTTTTTTTAGATTTGCTTTTCAAATAAATTTGAAGTTGGCACTCGTAGTTTAACGTTTCAATGGTATAACATTAAACTCTAACACACGCGACCCTGAATGGAATAATTTATTGCAGCAGTACTGTCTCTGCCAAATGTACCAACCCTTATTCCTGTTCTTCCATTTTCTTTCTCCATGTAACCAATCACCATTCAATTAGCTCTATAATAAATGTAAACCCAGCTGTAAGCTTACAATACTGATTCTTTAAAACTTTTATGGAACATTGAAAAATCTTTGTTATACATACTTAATTATTGCATCCATCCAGGGTCATGCCAGTCCCAGCAAGCATCAAGCGCAAGATAGGAACAAGCCCTGGATGGGTCCAAATGCTCATCACTACCACTGCGCCCTCACATGTTTTATTTTTTAACAGTATACATTATTTAAATGAAGTTAATGATTTATATTTAAAATATAATATGCATACTTTAAGGACTTCGTCATAAAAAAAAAAAAAGGAAATTCCAGTTCCCCTTGGAAATCTAAATCAACTTCGAAGCCAGTCATGATCAGCTGAAAATACAGACTCTCTTCTATTAAATTCAATTGAATTCCTTTATTGTCATTGTATGGTACAATGAGATTCAATATGCAAATCCTCCATTAATGTGTTTTCCAATAAATTTATAAAATAACAATAGTATAATACAAAACCATGAAAAATATATAATATGAAGGTATTAGTACAATAAAATTGGCTCCAGCAGACCCCCGTGACCCTGTGTTCGGATTCAGCGGGTTGGAAAATGGATGGATGGATAGTACAATAAACATGTACATACAGTGCAGATAGTGTAAAACGGTTCACAAAGTGGCTCAGGTTGTGCAATATTACAGTTGTTGTGCAAGTTTACAGTGACGTAATTGTAATTATAAGTACAAGCAGTTCTACCACGAGAACTTGATAGACTGATTGAGTGTCTTTATAGCCCTTTGATATAAACTGTTTCTTTATAGGAAAAGTTCTGAAGCTTTTGCCGGATTGGCGAAGTTAAAAGAGACTGTGGCATGGCTGAGTGGAATCCATGCAGATGCTGGTGACTTTCCTTAGGCAGTGTGTGCTATAAATGTCCTCCAGGGCCAGAAGCTGTATCCCAATAATCCTCTGTGCTCTCGGCAGAACGTGCCGTAGAGTCTTCCGATCTGTTGCTGTGCAGCTAGCATACCACACACGCATACAGTGGGTTAAAATAATCTGAGTGGGGCACTGATAGTAACAACGCTAAAGCAGCAGTTATGGTATTTGGAATAGTTTGTTCATTCCATGCACCATTATACTGTTACAGAATGATTACAATCAAGTGAATTAAATTTGTAATTGATATGCTATTAATTTTGGTGTATTTGATAAATCCCTCATTACTGGTGCAAATCTGAACAATGGGAGACCACACAGAAACAGCAGCACTGCCTTAACGCTGGGTGCCGGCAGTTTGCATAACAGAGCAGAAAAATGGGTATGCAAGGGGAGAGGCTACCGTAAGAATGTGCGTGGCTTTACTCCAAGTTTAATTTTTATACATCACGATATGAGTGTGGAAATGGGCGTACACAACACTTTATGTGGAGAAAAATTAATTCAGAAGATTTTAGTACAAGGCTGCAACATAAAATATGAAAACTGAGAAGGTATCTGAGTACTTTCTGAATCCACATTCTTTTTTTTATTATTTTTAATCATTTAATCACCATATACAAGTTCTTGTGTTAGGAATTTATCATTTTTCACATACCCTAGCTTACTCTCTATAGACACACACAGAGTTTCAGGGTCAGAGCGCAGGGTCAGCTATTTTGCACAGCACCCTTGGAGCAACTGCAGATTAAGAGACTTGCTCAAGGGCCCAACAGAGTATCATTCCATCTGCCTCTGCCAGGATTCAAACCAGCAACCTTCGATTCACCATCCGATATGGACTATATACAGTGAAATTTGTACTTGCATGTCTGACAAACATGAAAAACACACCACTACCATAAAATAACAAGAATGTATTAAAATACATGCCATTTTATTAATGGAAACATTAATTAGCCTACCTGATGTACTCCTTAAGCCTGTTTTCATACCACTTTGGCATTTATGCACCAATCTAAATAAAATACATCTTTGAAGAACACTGTCAGTGTGAAGGATGTTTGTTTTCCCCAGCGTACCAAATACATAAGTGTGGTTTAGGTTCACTGCTCACTCTTTGACAACCAGCTTGACTTTTTTAAGCAGTGCTTCCTGTCTTTTTGTTTGCCGTCAATGCACATGTACCTTGCAATCCAAATTATACAACAAAAAACAGGACTCATCAGACCAGATGACTTTTTATCTAATGATCCAAGGTTCAGTTCCAACACTCATGTGCCCATTAACGGTGCTTTTGATAGTGGATAGGGGTTGGCTTGGGCACTCTGACTTGCTTGTGGTTTCGCAGTCCCATACACAGCAGAGTTTGATGCACATTACTTATGTAATTTTTGTTATAATAACTTGCAATTTGTGCTACTGTAACTCTTCTGTTGGATCACACCAGATAGGACAAACTTTGTTGATCTCTCATATGTGTGAGTTTTGCTCACCTTCCAAGTCGCCCAACACCCATTAAGTAACCCAAGGTTGTTTTTTCCTCTTTAGACCACTGTCTGTAGGTACTCATTAATGATGACCATGAGCACCCAGAAAGCCTTGCTATTTTGGAAATGCTCTGGCCCAGCCATTTAGCCATAAGGATTCACCCTTATCAAAGTCACCTAGGACTTTATATCTGTGCACATCTTCTGTATTCAAAACACTGACTGCAGATGCCTACTGTAATGTCACCTTACCATCTAAAATATCCCTGACTTTGGCATATGTCAGTGTTAAAGATAGTCAACATCATTTACATTATATGGTCATAATGTTTTGACTCATCAGATTATATTTAATACCATCAACAAGAAATAAAGAGTATTCTAATTTCCTTATAATTTCTTTAAATAATGAACATGTATCATAAGTTTTGAACAAATTAATGAAACTTAGTATCAGAGAACAAGGATGGAGACAAAAATAAATATAATAATAAAACACAGAATTAGTTAAAAGACATGGATGCACTGAGATTACAAAAGGCCCACTTTATAAAGGTAAAGAGAATGTGGAGGAGACTGGATTGTATGAAGGATACAGAATATGTTGTAAACAGAAAGAAAATTTTTACTAATATAATGTCATTAAAAATGATTAACCATATGCATAGATAAACTGAGGTAGCACTGCGGATTACCAAATAGTGACCAGTACAGCATCTGATACCAAACAGTAATGATGGCATAAGAAGCAAACAATTGAATATGTAAATCTGAGTATTTATGTAAAGCAGCCCATTTAATGTTGTGTAATGTGACATGCCCAGCAATCCAACAAGTACGCAATTCACTCCAAAAAAAATGAACAGGTTTGATTTTCTCTTTGTAAGCATGAGAGCTGACAACCAATGATTTCTCATACGGAAATACAATACAAATAATGCAGCGTTGAGGAATAATGAATATAGTTGTTTTGGACTTGTCATACATTAAAGCAACTCATCTTTCTGATGCCTTGTATTTATATATCACAACACAATAGAAAAAAAAAAAAAAGGTAAATGTTGTGGCTAAATTCATCATACCTGTTAATCTTCCATACAGCACTGGCTCCTTTAGCAAACACAAAAAGTAAAAAAGTATGGCAGTGTTTTCATGGGTTGCACATCCTCCCCATGATTATTTTTCTCTGGGTCTATTCCAACATTCCTTGGATATGCAGATTAGACTATTAGGATTTCTCAATTGGCTTGATGTGTGTGCAGAGTGCAGAAGTATCTCCTGTGATGGACTGCTGACCCATCTATGTCCAGTTCTGTTAGAACTGGCTCCATGTTTCCTCAATGCAGAAAAAAAAACAGTAGGTTTAAAAACTAGATGGACATTGTGAAAATAAAGATAACATAAACCACAATATTATTGGTCCATTTAATATTTCTCTTTTTGAATTATTTACAACATAAATAAACAATGTATGGTAGAAAAGAGGTAAGTGGGATTTGTTTAACTTCATTGACTATTTTAAGAAAATGTATTGATGCTGTTGCAAAAATATGAGCATGCTGCAGTGCATTCTGGCTTTTATGTAGGAATAACGTACATACAGTATTGAAAAGTAAAATGGCTATCTCCATTAAATCAATAAGTAAAAAGGCTTCAGTGGACCACAGACCCATGCTAATTTTCCAGCCCAGTGAGGAATCTATTTTTATTTCAAAAGCACCAGTCGAAACTCCTTTCTGTGGCTTACTTGAGGTCCTTGAAACTCATTGCACTATTGTCTTAGCTTTGCATTTCATAAATGTTACTCTATGTTCTGAGAAGGATTTTAATTCAGTTCTTGTGAGGTAAAAGACTAATGTATTAAAGGCCAGGCATTAATCTTTTGGGCTATCTAATCCCCTGATATTAGGTTTCCTTTAACCATTGGGAAACAGAGATAAGAATTATTTCCAGCTTCATGACCAGATGAGTGTGGTCTGAGCACAGTGGACATTTTGCTGAAGGAGATTAATTGTTAAAAAATTAAGCTGTTCTCAAGAATGTGACCCTTCCTCCTTCGCTTGCATGATAAAGCACCGCAGCAAGTCCTTTAGCCCCCGAATGTCCATGACGCCATCTGCACCATATATTTAATTTGCCTGGTATTCTGGTCACAGCTTAACAGAACAATACTTTTTACTGAAATTTGAAATCCAAATGCTTAAGTTAATTTCAGGATGGTGCAGACTTTATCTTCAACTTCCTTCTCCTTGACATCTGTCTGATGGTATAAAGTGGTGAGGTGTTAAAGGTAACATTTTTGCCATATGCTTTGCTCACCAAAATCAAACCTTTGACTAAATAATCTCATTTTTGAAGAGAAACATGCATCTCTTTTGTCAGTAAGGGTGGCAAACAGAGAACATCACTTATTAATTTTGAGTGTTGTTACATCTTTTTTGCAAGTAAAATTATCAACTTCACCCTGTAATGGGCTGACATCAAGTGCTGCAAAGATAGACTCTGGCCCCATCCACAACCTTAAATTAGATTAATTGGGTTTGAGAATATATGTACTGTATGTATCATAAAACATCTGTCCCATGAGGTATTTCAATTGGAATGACAAGGTATTCTGGACTTTAAAATCAAAGTTAGGTCTATATAAGCTCTAGGCATCTGTCATAGGTGCAAAAGGGGACTAACCTTGACTCTAAAATAATTTCAAAGCAAGTGCAATTTAAAAAATCCTTCTGGTTTTCTTCTAACCTTCTAACCTTGGATTGGATTTGGGAAGATCTCTACTAGAAGGAGATAACGATGCCAGAGGTAGTTAGAAAAAGGTTAGAAGGAGTTAAAAGGACTAGTTTGTCTTTGTACATTATGTGTTATGATATTTTTTGTTTGCAATATTGCTCTTTGTTTACCACAATGCTATCTTGAATCCCAACAAGTGCCGCTATTTTGTGTTCTACACATCTCTAGTATGCATCTCATAATTCAACGGGAGACGCAGCACTGATAAGTCTGAATTGATGACGAGTTTAAACATTGTCCAAAATGATGCCGTAGCATCATACTTTAGGATCCCAAATCTCTGTCTGTGCTTTTTCGAAGCATTTTATTTATTTTTGGTCTCCCAGTATTTGATTTTGTGCTTTGCTTCTTGGTTTCTGATTCCTGTCTTTTGCTCTATGTTTTGACAAATTAGTTGGGTTGTTGTTGCATCATTTGACTTTGTACTTTTGTTCCTTGGTTTCTGATTCCCATTTTGTGCTCAGCATTTGGAAGATTTGGTTGTCTCAATCTCCCAGTTTTTGACTTCAGCCCTCACAGATGGGACACTATGGCCAAGTGTGTTAGGCACCCTGCTAGAAAGACAGAGGGCAATATTTTAGTCAGGTATAGAGTATTATAGTATAGCCCTGTTTTTCTAAATTTGTTCTTCTTTTTGCTAATTTAAAATACATTTTCCATTTTATAAAGAGTCCTTGGCAAAAATTGTCCCTACAAGCTAAAGTGCTCAGTTTCTCTTTCTTATAAGGCATTGTTGGCATATATTGGAACATCTCCAATATTTTGAACTCTTAAAGCCAAAACTCCTTTTAGACTTGCGTAGGCCAAAGCTGACCTGTAGACTACTGTGGTCAGGCTACCTTAGGTGAGGTCTTTTTTGAGCAGGTTATGGAGGGTCCTTGCTTGGCTTTTGAGGCTTATTATAGGGGCATCACACCGTTTTATTATGTTTGGAACTCTTAAGCATAACAAAGAGGGCACTATGGGCTTTTTCTTTTATTCCTGTTAATTTGTGCTCTATGTTCTCCATGTACTTAGCCCTTACCCATGTGCTTCATTATTATAACAAATCTTCCCTGATTTGTGTTTTTATGGTGGATTTAGATGTTTATGTGTGTTTAATAGCACCCTTTTCTGGCCAATATACAGTAGTAATAGAAGAAGCAGTAGCAGTATTGATTTATGTACAGAATACAGTGAAATTCTTACTTGCGTGTTCAACTAATATGAAACATTTCAACAATCTCAGCACCATGATAAACATGTAAAATACATACATTTTTATTATTATGCTTACATTTGTTCGTATCTCTCTTGCTCTTGGATTTTTTTTAGTTTAATTCTGGGGTTTTGGATTTAACTTTTCCACTTGTAGGAAGGCATTTTTGACATTTCTGTTGTTGCCTTTTGTAACACATTCTTTACATATATTATCGGAACTCTGTTTTGTTATTATGGTCCAGGGATTTTACAGTTCCCCTCTGCATTAGAATACAGAATTCAGTGGATACACCACCCTTTCTAGGAGGCAGTTATTGGCACTCATTAAGGTAGGCCCAGAAAAGCTGTAGGATTTTCATTAATGTTTTGGTTTGTTTATTTGTTACTTTCATTGTGTTCCTTCATTTAGTTGAGCTACAGAGAAAGTTGAACTGGTGAGGATGAGATGAGGGAGTGAGAATGAAGAGAACAGGGAGTGAGGTGTGTGGTGCTTTGAATCACTCCTTTTGATAGACACCTGTATAGTCATGCCCACAGAGGCAGCATACTTTGTTTGTATATGTTAACTTCATGCATTCATATAACCATTGATCATTATTGTTGTTGTTCTTCTTCTTCTTCTTCTTATTATTATTATTATTTTTATTTGTTTACTTTAGGTTTCTTGCACATTTTTCTGGGTGTGAAAGCCTGTGATAAGCATGTCCTCCAATTGAGGTGGAGGATGAATTGGACTGAAAGAGGAGACCTCACAATATCAAAGAGATGGATTTCTGCTCTAAAGCCAAATCAAATCCATTTAGTTTTTGTACAGGTTCCTTTCTTTACTGTATGTGTAGTTTTGGCATGTTCTTCTTATGTCCTTATAGAACTCTATACAATAAGGTAAAGAAAAAAAGACAGAGCAATGTTTTCCTGCTATCCTGTAGGAAGAAATTCAACCTTTTCACTTTAATATAAAATTTAGTAACACTTTAAAAATAGTGTCTACACAACTTCACAACAATGCATGTGTTTAGTTTTATAAAGAGAAAGCACAAATGATAACACCTTAGTGCAGGGGCTGTTTATAGTGCATCTAATACTGCTGTGCACAAGACATTATAAGTTACCTTATTTATGTGAAGTTGTCACATTATAAATAATTCATAGATTTACTATAGCAATCACTGAAAGTTCCAATTCTAAGGATTATCAACTAATGTATTGAAATGTGAAAGGTTCCTGATTTTACTGGGTGAGTGTCTATGATGCATTAGGATGATACAGAAAGTTACAAGTTTTCTTACTACTTTTCAGGTATCATGGGAACATTTTCTTTATTCATACTTTTAATAAACATCAATAATTGCTTTTGGAAAAACATGATATCGGTACTGTTGTGATGAAAAAAAGCTTATTGGTGGATCAAAAGAAAAAGTGTTGGATCCTATTTTAGTAAAGTATAGTACCTCATAGCTTGTCCTCTGTGATTTTCATTCACTCCACCATGAGGCTGATGTGATACTCACCTAACTCAGAGAGCACCTCACCATAATATGGAACACAGCTACATAATCTATACTAATAAACGGCAAAGCCCTCACTCACTCACTCACTCACTCACTCACTCACTCACTCACTCACTCACTCACTCACTCACTCACTGACTGACTCATCACTAATTCTCCAACTTCCCGTGTAGGTAGAAGGCTGAAATTTGGCAGGCTTATTCCTTACAGCTTCCTTACAAAAGTTGGGCAGGTTTCATTTCGAAATTCTACGCGTAATGGTCATAACTGGAAGCTGTTTTTCTCCATTTACTGTAATGGAGATGAGCTTGAAACCCGTGGG
>JANRMT010062825.1:33265379-33282824 GCA_026402145.1 Polypterus bichir lapradei | reverse complement strand
GATAGATAGATAGATAGATAGATAGATAGATAGATAGATAGATAGATAGATAGATACTATTTACGTTCTTTATAACTAAATTAGATGATTTACTTCTTTTACTTCTAATGTACCTTTTGTTGCTGGGATAGTCCATTATGACACTGACACACAAGAAATTTTGTAAAGAATACAGACAGGTGAATATTAACTAATTCTATGACAAACTTTGTCTTTGTACTAAAAAGTAGGAAAAATACGAGCAGCTAAAAAACTGTTTTCTTATTAAGTCACCATTTCTGCAAATAGTAACGAGAGCTGCTTGCTTTCAAGTACCCATTGCGGTCTTTGATTGTGATCTGTTGAAGTTTAGAGAGACTTCTAAGTTGAATTTTATGGTAACTTACTTTTAGTGTTTATTACTGTAATAAGTACCATACCTCACACGAATTGAAATGCTTAAATGAACAAAGAAAGCATTTACAAGGGCTGAGATTCAGGCCAATGCTTACTGTTCAGATTGTGCAATCTGATGCACTGTTAGGAGTTGTATTTCTTGTTTTCCTAAATGGATATGATATTTCAAAAATAAACAAGGTTCCCTTAGTGAAGACACTAGACGAAGCAGCTATGCAGGCTGTGAAATCCCAATGGTGTTTCTTTTGGGAGTATAGCAAATAATCCTTCGGGTAATTTTGAAATGGCCAAATGCTGCCCTGCAGGGAGGTAGTTAGGGGAAAGTCATCTGCAGTTCAACTTGCTAATGTACATCAACCACTTCTGGGGCTTGAAATACACTCAGTGGTGACTTGGCTGAAGTGTAAGAGGTTTGTAGGGTAGGAAAGTGGTAGATGACACAGCAGATTCATTATTAGCTGTCCTTTGATAACAGATGAATGATGGAGTACCAATTGACAGTACTAAAAGGTAAAGAAAAAGATTGTGTATAATTTTCAAAGTTCCCATTA
Source organism: Polypterus bichir lapradei (assembly GCA_026402145.1). Classification (NCBI taxonomy): domain Eukaryota; kingdom Metazoa; phylum Chordata; class Cladistia; order Polypteriformes; family Polypteridae; genus Polypterus; species Polypterus bichir. The sequence goes on along the minus strand of JANRMT010062825.1, from coordinate 33,281,877 downwards.
TGTTATAAACCAATTCAGCACCATTTCAAGTAAGCTTGTTTTTTTAAATAGTTTCCTTTACAATATGTGTAAGTTAAACTGTCCTATACAATATGTAAATTTACTGCAGTGGAATGTTCCATAAAAGGAGTTTGAATGAAAAAATCACCTCTAATGAGCAAGAAACTGCCAAATTGCCCTCCTGACCTTTCAGTCTCACCTTTAATGAAAATAAGTGTTCGTTGCCCCTAGCGTGCATGTATCACATGATTCCCAGAGGCAAAAGCTCATTAGCCAAGCTTTAGTCTTGTATGACGGTTTTGTTTTGAGGCAAGATCTGCAAATCTCTGGTGGCTAACCAAAAGAGGTAGGTGTGTCACAATGTGAATAACTATGCCAGTTGGTCAGGTTTGGGTGGAACTTGTGAAATGCTCATCAGCTGCTTTCCCACAGCACACAGGCTGAAATGGTCAAAATGACTGGCAGATGAAATAAAAGGAACTTTAACAATTTAGCTTCTGCTAAACTGAATAGAATAAAAAATACAAAGAAAACAAAATTGTAGTCATTAGGGTTAGCTTAAAATATATGTTAAAAATAACAACATTCACATTTTCTTTGTACCTTGCTCTAAAAATACCCATTTTGTATGTGTAATAACATTTACCATTATAATGCACAGTTAATTGAATTGTATTTCTGTCTTTTGTTAATTTATCTTGTCAGCCGTAATTCATTTTCCGAATGATGTTTGACTCTTAATTTGTTTGATCCCCCCACCAATTAATTTTGGATTCAGTTCTTAATGAACATAAAAACGATTGTCACATCTAAGCAGTACCACCACAAAGTTGGTTTGAATGCAGGTCTAGTAGAGCTCACAGCAGCCTATTTTTCTATCAACTATTTAAATGTCAAAACATTAACATCTGAGAATTGTACAACTGCAAAAATTAAAAAAAATAAATAAATAAATGAAAAATTCTTAGAATAAAAAAGACTGCCAAGTGAAGGAATAATAGGAATGTCCATTATCAAAACCTCTGCTGTAGCAAAGAATAGAGATGTCTAAGCTTGCTAGGCTTATTGATTTCAGAGTTCTTTGAGAACAAAGAGTTAATCCCTCAAAGGCTAACACAAGACATTTCTCCTAAGTCATGAAACTTTAAAATGTGTTTTTTTCTGTTTAGCCCTTTGAGACTTGTTCTCAGTGTTCCTATTTAGGTGACCTGAGGCACTTTATGTGTCCTATAGTGAACTATGTTCATCCTACACTGAACTACTCAATACCTATTATTAGCTACAGTAAACCAAGTGAACAAGTAAATGAAAAGAAACTAAACCATAAAAACCCATTAAATACCCACATTTATATTCTTAATATATGCAATAAAAAATTGCATTCTCTCCAGTATTGGATTCTGCACTATGGCTGATACCACAGGGTAGCTCTGTATTTGAAAAAGTAAGCAGTCGAAAAGATACAGTAAAAGAAAAATTATGTTCATGCACTACAGAGGGTTGACTCCTGCCTTGCACCCTATGCTTTCAGGATAGGGTTTTACCTCCCACGTTAAGAAAAAAAAGGATATTTGAATAAAAATACTTTTAACACAAAACAGAGGTAACCATATAACATAATGAGTTATAACAACATTACAAAGATGTCAAGAATGTAACCATTTGTCTGGGTTTATGGGGACAAATTAGAGGGAACAAAAGAAAGGTCTGTATTAAGATCCATGTGTTCATCTTCTTCCCCATCTACCCTCCTCTGTCCTCTGTATACCATTCACCCAGATGAAAACTAATGATTACCTACCTATCTGCCCCCATCTATACCCACCTATTTGTCCTTTTTAAAGGTTCTCTACATCACATTTTAGTTGTCTAGCAGCCAGACAGGAGCTTCAACTCCTACAGTGCAAAGTTCAAGAGTAATAAAAGGCGCTGTGATCACAGACTTTCATTTTCCAACCAGCTTCTATAATATATTGAGATTACTGACATGGGACCCCAACCCTAAGTAACTTTCTCTGAAAATTCATTTACAAAGGATGTCTTTTGATTGGTTCCTTAGGTCGAAACCACCAATCTGAATGAGAATCCAAACTAAAGCTAATGTTGCTTGGGCAGGCTCCAGCCCCACCTTGGATTACACCAGTGTAAAAATAGACAGAAAAGTGTTCAACAGCAGTTTATAAAACTGCACCAGTGAATCGACCAGTTGCATGTTAAAGCATCTTGGATATTCATGAATACGAGGCATAATTTCCACCTGATAATGTTTTCACATGCTTTTCTTTAAGTTTAAATCTCTATATGTACTCTGCTCTGAAAAGCTCATATGCTCATGATAGCCAATGAACAACATATTACTAGGTAGGACTTTCCAACGAATGGAGGGGTATCCAAGTCTTCAATTGAAAACCTCTTCTGCTTGAACACACTTCTGTCTTGTGTATGAGAGGATTTTCTGGAATGAGTTTATTCAACAATAATTTTAGCAAAAGATACCTGCCATATTGACTCTGTGATGGGAATACTATAATTTGAGATTTTATTTATGGATGTTGTGCTATTGTTTGCTGTTGTTCAAGTGGGTTCTCCGTTGAAGCCTACTGAATTTTGTGATCTCCTTTTTCCATGAAAACATGACATTTCAGCCACCATTGCAAACAGGGTAAGTAACATATAAAAACATAACTTCTGTTTGGAGTATTTCTTTCAAATTTTAATTTTGTTAAATTTGCATGTTACTCATCTTTAATAACATGATATTCTTGTATTGCTGTTATTGTTGCTTTCTCCAACTAACAGCACAAGACAACAAATTTTGCCAAAAAGTGATACATTGATGGGTTACACTTGTCCTGATACTGCTTTTCTATTGTTGCAACGTCCTGAGAAACCTTTTATCATGTTTGCCTCTGACTGCATCAATATTAACAGGAAAGAAGTCCATGTGTAGATTCAGAAAACGAATATAAAAGAAAATGTTGCACTTCATGGTAATGTAAGCTTGAAGCTTGTTATCAGCCAGCTTGATGTAGTTTGATCCTTTGTAGTTGCCATTAAAATTCTCAACAACATCCTTGAATGTCATCCATTCCACTGCCCCACTAGCAGATCTTTAAACCCTTGCTATTAATGATATATGTTGTGGACCAACAAAAATGACTTAATTTTGAAATCAGTTATTCATGGAAACATCAGTCTCAAATATCAAAACCCATTCACCTTTCTTGCTCATTGCTATCATATGAAGGTAAATGTAAGCCTTTGAAATAAAGATCACATATATAAAGATCACATATAAATAGGTGGGGTGCAGGAGATGCATTGCATGAGGCCCATAAAGAACTTTGCTTATTTTACAGTGACTGTATGTGTCTTCCAGTTGTGGCAAACTAAAGGACAAGCAGCAATCTGTGTTCATGGCCCTCCCAATTCACTAAACTAAAGTACATTGCTCTGTTACAGTGCTGACTGAAGAATATTGCTACAGGTCCAAAAAACTAATTTTGCATTTCCCCTTCAAAACAGCTTGTTGTGCCCCTGTATATAATATAATCAAGTTAATTAAATAAGCCTAATGTCATCTTTTCAGATCTTACAGAGTAACAATTAATTTCAAAAAGACAATTCTTTCTAAACATAAAAAATGTAGCATTTTATTAATTAGGTGTGTTAATTTATTATGAACAACAACAGGACCATTATCTGTTTGCTTCTCTTTAAAGTATGTTAATTGGAAGGTTTTATTTTAGATTATAAAAACAAAAGTGTAAGCCACTAATATAATACTCTATCACAACTTTGAAGTAAATACTTATCAATTAGCTTGCTCACACTAAAGAACTTCATCCTTGTGTACTGTAATGTGTCAAAAATGCCTTGAGCTTTTCCTTTATACAGTATACATTGCCAATATTTGCTTGCAGAGTCCAACCTCAAGCCTAACCTCAGGGGTTCTAGCCAAGCTCTACCATGTACAGTTGCTCTGTCACACTGGGATAATCATTAAACAACAAGTGTAATTTTGTCTTTGGCCAAGCAAAAACACACTCATGCTGAGAGGAACTAAAATATTTTGGTTTATAAAGGATTTGCACTACACTGTGTTTACTAACTGCCCACAACAGTAATAACACATGGGACAAGGGAAGTCTGTTGGTTTTAGTTCCAAGTTGCAGATGTGACACTTCACTGAAAAAAGCAGCCATTTCCAGAATAATAACTTAACTTTGTTATTTACAGGCCTTTATTCCTTTTTCTGCAAATATGCCACCCAGGAAGACAATCACATATTATTCATCATGTCTTTATTGTATAAATCTGGTTTAGAATTTATGAAAAGAGTAAATGGTAATAAGAATATACTAATGACCATAATCAGGGGTGGCTGGTGAAAAAAAATTAGTTAGGGATGCAGTTTTTAGGGGGACATACAGAAGCAGCACTTATCTCTATATATGTAAAATCCAACATCTGTCTTTCTGTCTGTGTGTCTGTCCGCTTTTCAGGAGAGAACTGCCTAACGGATTTAGATTAGATATTTTTCTATAATTTTCTTGAACATTCCAGTTGATTTTGCGACTTCTCTCATCACGCTAAGTATCATAGTTCACTTGCAAAAGTGATATATTCGTGCTATTCTGAAACAGAGGCTGCGGGCTGAGGGGAGGGAGAAGTGTGATGTCAGGAGCAGGAAGCCGGGCAGTGCCATCCTCAATCACGCACCAGCCTCTGTTCAAGTTACTTTACCTTTGCGTTTTGGAGTGTGCCTTGCCCCCACTTAGCTAGCAATACCTGTTTCTATCTGCCTGCCTGCCTGCCTGTCTGTCTGTCTGTACAGTATCAGACCCATGTCACAAATCTAGGCTAAAATGTATTGTACCCTTTTCCACCATGCTGCCCAAACTGATGCCAGCTTTCCCATTTCTACTGTGCTCCAAAATTTCAGTCTGTGACATCCACAGTCCCCTTATTCTTCCCATAACTTGTTCTATAGATGTGGACAGGAATAGGTGCACCTGCCACCCACATTTTATACTATACCTGTCTCTAAATTGCAGAATCCTCTGCCAAATTTTAAACTTCCCCAATCTGACAAAACCGACACCACAATATCCACACCTCTACCTCCATAATCTTCCAATAACGTGGACTTCCATCTGTCCTATAATATATCCATATCTTATTCTGTCCAGTCCTTGGCCATTTCCACAATATTTTATAAATCCATATAATAAAATTATTTTTGCTCTGATTTTTGTCAAGTCTTGCACCCCAGGTTATCATTTACCTCACCCACAGAGTCATCCTCACCCTAATTTTATTTTACACTTGTTACCAATTTGCCCTGGCCTATGCAAGTTTGCCAGGCTTACCCCACCAGGGCATACATTTACACTGTAAGATAGATAGACCCCCACGTCTTAAAACATAACTCTCACCCCAACCGGTCTTGTACTACACCCACAGGATAAGTCCAGCCTAAATCCTATTCTGTCTTTATGATCAGGATATTTATATTTCCTTGAACATAAATTGTGTCCTCTTTCCTTAAGGCCTGAAAATCTTTCAATTACTTTCTGATTAAACTGACTCTTTTCACTAAATCAGTGAAAAAAATTAGCCTCATGCTATTGTCTAGATCAGTGTTTCCTAACCTTTTTTCTGTAGAGGCACACTTTTTGTAACCAAAATCATCCCAAAGCATGCCACTGTTTTACTAACCACAAACACGTACATATTATATCTCTGCTCAACTGCGTAAAGGGGCGAGACTGTCGGAGAGGCCTGTAAAAAATGAGTTCCTAGATCAGCATTCACACACACATCACTTAGTAATCACTTTGCTGGCATCTCCAAGCTGCTTCACACCTTTGTCCCCTTCTACCTGTTTCAGAGGCAATTTGCATGCTCACTATCCACCTGCCCTGTGAGGCTCGCTGATTTCCACACACCCAGTGCAGATGGACTGTAGTAGCCAGAAGACACGTTCAAAGTACTCTAAAATTGTGATTATGGAACTGCTTTTATGCCAGCTTCTCCAGGTAGACCTATTCTCCTCAGGCAGGTGTCGACCATCTGCAGAGCTTGTGTGGGAAAAAGTCTGTGTGTAAGCTTGTCCTAAATCATTTGTCTGCTGCTGAATTCTTAAGTTAGGTCAGTTAGGTTCAAGCTCCTTTATCTTCTTTTTTATTTCAAGTGAACGATTTAAGAAGGGGTGTTTCATTAAAGAAATAATCAAATTTTCTTTGATTTCTGAAATTCCACTTAATATTGCCATCTCCCTAAAGTCACTTTCGCTCATTGTAGTTACATTAATGTCAGGTGTGAACTGTAAACCATTGACGTGAACAAAAAATAGTGTGTTGACAACTGTCCAATTACATTAGATTAAAAAAAAACTAAAACAATACTAATTCACTGAGCAGAGAGCTGTGTCCCTGGAAAAATCTGAAACCAGTCAATTGAAGGGCAGCCTTAGGTTACCTGCTTGCCAAAATATTAAGGACTTGCATACAGTTTCATTTAGCTGATGCCCTTCACTCAGGAAACATAGGTATTCACATAGAAATTAAGCAAGTACAAGTCTGAACCAGTTTTTAAGAGATGTTGACATGCGCTGACACCAGGCACATTATACAATAAACAAATTTATTTAATTATTATTTTGCATTACCTAATTAATTTAAGAAGACTTTTTAAAATATCTGGGGGGGGGAGAGGGGGTGGCAGCACCCTGCATTACATACTGCCAATGGCCATACCTTTTCAATTTATAGTAAAAATTGCCTTAAATTGTCATGAAGCACAGTATCCATTTCTGCCTGAAAAACACAGTATATTTTTAAAACTTGTAGCAGCAACTGTTGATGCCATTATTTGATTTTTTAGAAAGTAGAGGATACTACAAGATCTTTCCAACTACTTGCCATTGGTTCTGCCTTTCTTAGCTTCAGTCAGCCCTGAGGCAGAGTACAAAAATGATCCCCAGCATCCTCATGTTGTAATTTGACATTAAATGAATGAGAGCCAGATGTACAAAAAAGTCAACCAGATAAAGCTATGTGGACAATTTTTTTACAAACAGCGTTTAATGTTGGTGTTTGTGACAATAAACAATGAAATGCCTTTTATAGCTTAAGTTGTTATGTCTGGGGGTAGTACATGGTTTATAAACTGCATATTTCTTAGTGTCTTTTTTTGAAAATCAATTATAATATGTTTATTGACATTTTGATTGTCATATCTATTTCCTAAATCTATCTTCTTCATTATATTGTCTCAGAGACCTGGAATCTACTCTAGAAACCAAATATGTGAGATAGCATCCAGCCTGGGATGGAACATTAGTCTGTCCCATCATCATTCAATCTGATATGAATTTCTTTGGAAATTGCAATTTTCAGATAAAATTATGTTAGCATGGTGTTTCAAAGAGAAGGCAGTATGATAGAATCCCTCTTGGCTAGAATAAAGGAAAGAAAGCCAAGATGCACAAAAGTAAATGATTTATCAAGTAAATAAACACCAAGTGTCACACACATGCGCATGGGAGGCAGCTAAAGGGCTCAAAAGAAGGTAATTCCATGCCAGGCCAGTGGGTGGCAGAGCACACTAATCCTTTCTCTTTTATTCCTGCAGACCGAACACTGGAAATTTTGCCTGGGCCCGATGATGACACTTTCGGTTCCGTGCTCTATGACATCATTTCCCCGACCGACTTTAAAAACTGCTATATTTCTTCTGCCTGTCAGTTCTGTTTTGGACTCTTGTCTGTAAGGACTCGTTACTCATATTTTTGCTCTTTTCAGCCGAAACTACAAGTATACGAGGTGGCTGCCCCAAACCTATTTGTGGTGTCAAGGTGTTTCTTTTCACAGGAGTTATGCACATAGAAGAACACAAAGTAACAACCAAAAAACCTAGAAAATGACAGAGCTTATAACATCATGAATTAGTACTAAAAAGTATTGATTCATATGTTCCATGTAGGATTTCCACCAAAGTAGCACAAAAGGCAAGCCTTCTCATTGCCATTTCTCTCTCTCTGTAGCCTGGCCTTTCTCTTCTTTCCATCAGTCAGCCCCTTATACTTGACTCAGCTTCTGACTCCAAATTCAGTGATCCTATGGGCTCAAGGCAACTTTTTTAACCTTTTCTTAATTCCATGGTGAGAGACAGACCTAGTTGTCTGACAGCCCTCCCACTCCCTTGTCACTAAAACAGCTCTGTTCCTATTCTTCTAACCTGGAACCTGCTAACCTTCTTCCAGCCCTCCATGGGTCTCAAGCCCTTTCTATAATGTGGGCAGTGAAGGTTCAGAGAAGAGTGACTTGACTGATTCTGGTATTACAGAGTATGAGCTATGACAAAATATTCAAAAAGCAAAATCTTTTCAGTTAAAGCAAACATGTTATAATAGGAGTGTTAACAATTATGTAAGGAATTCAACCAGTGGATTCCAGCTGTTATGTTAATATGAGTTCTTCAACAAGTATATGCAAAGATAGAAGCTGGTTAAGATTAAATGCACAAAAAACTATAGCTATGTGAAATAAATTACCATGTAGGGTGGTAGATAATAGCACTTTGAGGACCTTTAAAACTTGACTAGATAGTCAGTGAGAGTTAGGTTAATAGTGGTTGGTGAGTTACATTAGGCTAAATTGTCAATTTTTCTCAAAATTGTTCTTATGTTCTTATGCTCTTATGCAGGGCCAGCATGTGGGGTGACTCAACAAGGTGATTGCCTCAGGCGACACTGGACAGGGTGGCATTTTCAGACAAGAATATTTTTTTACAATATGAAATAGCAAAACAAAAAATGAGAGTTAATATAAATCATAAGAGTTGCATACGTATTGAATGCCTAATTTACACACTGTCTTTTGAAATTGCAATAATTACTTTCATTTTAAATCTACCAGATTTCTCTGAACTGCGGTTTCCACTGTTGCTCCACATAGTGACCTCCTGAGCATTAAAATGGTGCATGTGCATTTTGAAGTAACATATCAGTAACTGGTAATTAAGCTCACCTTCCTGATTTTTCACATATTACAAAGTGTATATATTGATTTGTCAATTTTTTTTCTAAAATATGGTTGATTTCTGGAATGTTCTTAAGGTGTCTTTAGTGAGTGGTATTTACCCCATTTTTCTGACACCAAATGCACTCCATAACCTACATGGAAGGGGGTTTCTCTGAACTGCCTTTCCTAAGATTTCTTCTTTTTTTTTTGCCCCTACAATGGTTTTTTGGGAGTTTTTTCTTATTTTCTAAAGGAGTTAAGGCTGGGGGACTATCAAAAAAAAATGCCCATTTGGCATTCCTTGTATGATTTTGGACTTTATAGGAGATAAATTGTTGTTGTGTCAGTCACATTTACAATGTCCCTTAAATGTTCCCTAAGTTTGCAATGCACATGTTTAATTAAAAAGGGTACTGGCACACTTTAGCTTGCTGGGCAGAGAGTACAACTGCTCAGGTATGTAGAGAAGTGTGCAGGAAGAGCAAACGAGAAGAGTTTTTTTTTTCACATTAAGTTTTGCAATCACAAAACTCAATAAAGATATATATTTGAGTCAAACAGAAACAGCAAAGGATTCACACATTTGTGTTGTTTTTAATGCCTAGTTTGTATGTTTTATTGATTTTAAGATTTTTTTTTCATTTTTGTCACATTATCACAAAAATAATATAATTTATTTATTATTTTGCCTGTTCCAAGGATATACTACATCACAATATATATATAGATTATAAATATCAACATTTCCCATTAATTACAGTATATGGGGGGTGGTTGCAACATTATGTCTTGCCTGTTACAGCATTATTTAAAGTGCCAGCCCTGCTGTCATGTTATACTAGAATTTGATTGTTGAAGCCTGGTCATCTTGTAGCCACAGATTGACAAATATACCTAGAAGTAATTTGAAACGTTGATCCAGACATTATCTCTGGAGGGGATTTAAAAAACTCTACATGCCAGAGGATATTTGAGTATGAAATCAAAAGGAGGGTTTAGGGCATTGGTGGGAGGACAGGGCCAAGGTTGTGAGAGAGAGATGGGGTGTAAGAAGAAACGAAGATCTGGGGCCTTTTGTTTGGTGAACTGATGGGTAACCAAAAACTGGCTATTAAGGTAAGCTGAGGACCTACCTTTTGGGTTTCTCCCCTTTTGATACAACTTGGATTCTGTGTATGAAACAACACCTGGCAAAGAACCAGATGAAGAAGAACCATTGCTTTGTAGTCTTAAAATAGAAGCAAAAAGAATGGTTGCTATGTACGTTTCTTATAAAATGCACTTTAGCGTTAAGAAAAAAAAACAGCAAACAAGAAAAAACATATATATGTGTCAATCTGAATGATTGCACTTATTGCGTTCAGTTGGTTTTGGTTACACTAGAATGTTTATTAGACTATGTGAAGCAAGACAGCATGTGAACTATCTTAGGGTCACCGATTTAAGATAGTGCAGGAGAAGACTGAGAGAGATGCAAAGTCTTTAACTCTGTTTCTTTTCTGTCCCTACAGTGGAGGAGTACAAGCAGGAAGAAGGTTAGGCACGTCACTTCTACCCCCTTTTTGTGGCTCTACTTTTTCTGGCAATTCAACATAAAAATAGACCTTAGCAGAAAGTGTCTGTTAATGGACAGGCACTGTGAGAGAACTGGTCATGCGTTCAACAGAAGGCTTAATATTTTTCCTAATCTTTATTTTCTTTTGCCAAAGGTAAGTAAAAAGGGTTTTCCTATTTTGGACCCCAACACTTCTTACGTTGTTTCTAACCTTACTTTCACAACTAACAGAGATTGGCCATTTAGGAACATTGCTGACAAATTTTAAACATATGGTAACATCATGCCACCACCTCATGAGACTTCTTTCTTTGACATGTAAGTACATTTACACATTTAGAGATGAAACATGCTGGTTGTTGGACAGGCAGTTTTATCGTTAAACAAGATCTCTATCTTATTTAGTTCTGTAAAAATATTTTTTCTTCCCTTAAAATGCCTGCAGTTGAAAGGTGTTTCTTCCCAAATTGTGCTGAATGGAAACTGGTCTTTGTCCATCGGTCAGCAGCCAAATACAGCATACCACTCAGCTTTAATATTGCTAATTCACATACTCTGTGCATTTATTATTCATTTCCATGTGAAATATATGGCCTGCCTTGACTACCATGGGAGATATATATTTTAACGGACATCACAAATCTAAATGACTTAGACTTGAGCAAATATTCCTTGGAAGCAATACAACTGAAATCATATGTGCAAACACTGAAGTTTTCAGTTTTCGGCTGAGCAAACACAGCAGTGTCTATGAGAAGTTGGTACTTGTGTTTGATAATAACATTGCAACTCTTACCAACGCGTGAAACGTTGATTCCTCCACCCTCTGCAAGATTAAATTATTTCCAGGACAGTTATATCTGTTGAAGGCAAAGGTTCATCTAATAACAGTGCTAAAGTGTTTGAGCATAAAACATTAAACAGAGACAATTTTTATGAGCCCTTAAGGACTAAGCTTTTGTGAATGATGCAAATCCATTGTTAAAACTAGATTGCTGTGCTTTTTAATGCACATCAAATGCACACTAACTATTGTAAATGCTTTCTTAATGCAGTTTATGGTGTGATGGAAGCACCCTTTGACACACACAAGGACCTGAAACAAATGGACTCTTTACTTCTATCATCAGGATGGGTTAACACAAGACAGACAAATAGCTTTAAAGCAATGAAAGCCTAACTGTTCCAGACATGGCAGGAGCTAAGTACACCCATTGTGATTGCATGCTTGCCCTGGCTTTAAATTTCTATTTCTTCTTCTTGTCTTCATGGACTTGTTCATATTAGTGCATTTTGATGGACTGTTGCTTTTCTGTGAATGAGGTATAAATTCATCATTGGACTGCTTGGTTGCTATTCATTTATAAATGATAACATTTTATATCCATTCTTGAAGGGCTTGTACCTACCTTGCCATCAATGCACACCTAACCCACAAGAATTCCTAAATGACAGACAAACATAAAATTCCACAAGGAGGAGGTCCTGTGCAAACCTTAGATGAGCATTGTGGAAGTTTGTTTTGAGTATAGAGGATGTCACAAATTTTGTTCACACAGAGAACCATGGAATAAGTTACCAAGTAGTGTGGTAGGCAGTGGTACTTTAGTAATCTTTAGTAAGGTTAGTAACCTTCAAAGCTCAACTTTATTTTCGTTAAGAGTTAGGTGAAAAGATTTTGATGAGCTATGTTGGGATGACCCATTCTCATCATAATTACTCTAATATTTTAATGTATTATGTACAACTAATTTTCCCTCTCGGCAGTGCTCAGGTAAATAAACTTTGTCTAGGTAGGTGAGCAGCATGTATTCTTGATCTTATTCCTACAGTTAATTCACTAAGCTCATAACTAGAGGTGAGGGTGGGAGCCCAGGCTCTCATGTAAGTACACTCCACAAGCTTGTCTAGTGTCAAAACCTGGAATGAAGATAACTCTGTTACTGTCTTCTGGAACAGGGATCACTCAGGATCAATCTCCCTGAATTGTGAAATGCTCTTGCAGAAATACAAATTGAATTAATCCAAAAAAGAGGGATCTGCTGAGTATTCTGAAGACCTAGTCCTGCTAATTATCTGAATTCACTGGGAGTGCCAACAGATTCTACGAACACCCATATACTCTAACACTCACTGAACTCTACCCAAGGATTCACAACGTCAAGCCCTAGATCAGATGACACAACTACAAAGCTGATGTCATCAAGAACACTTATGAGTAGATTGCATTTGAAACAGTGTGAAGCACAAGTCGTAACTGGCACAGAAATCCAACAAAATTCACATTATGCTTTCAAATCTGGTTGGTTACTCCTTCTATTCACACCTCACCCATTATTTCCATCATTCACTATGTTAGCATTGATGTCACATACAAATACAGAATTTGCAGGTAGCACCAAACTAAATTACACCTAATGTCTCTAAAAATGCCAAACATTTACATACAAACAACATTTTTCCCTCTCTCTGCAGTCTGTCATTGCTTTCACATGACTCTGTTTTTCACAAGTATAATCTCCAACTAAAGAACATCCAAATGTGGGCTTGTAAGTGTCCACACACCTACTTAGGAAATGTTCTACGAAAGAATGAGGGAAACCCTCACAGAAGCCAATGTTGTGTGTAGAAGTGAGTTCCACTATTTCTAGCAGGCATTTACAACCTCCTGCAAAAGCATTTGGTGCATTCCCACAATTGCATTTCATATTCCTACATTAAATTTACAATGGATTTCTATGTCTATATTCCACATATAATTACACTTCATCTAAGAACTGGTACAATTACCAGAAATTATCCTCAATTGAAGAAGCTTAATTCAATTTGGTGTTACAGGGTCCACAGCATATGCTGGAAGATTCTGGCGCAAGAACAGTGCTTCACAGAGAACACCCAACACACCCACACTCACTCATTAATAATTGATGTGTACATTTTTGGGATGGGTGAAAAAAATTCAAATAACCAGGGCCAAATCCAATACAGAAAAGAACTCTAAACAAAGGGTGACTATGCTGCTAAAACCCAGGATTACACCACAATATTATCCTCTGATAAATATTACTCCCAAATTTGAAGAAATGTTAAGTAAGTATGGAAAGATGAGTATGGCAATATCAGTGATCTCTGGGTACATGGATAACATTGACAACAAGCAGTTATTATTAGTCAAATATAAAAGTTGTGCCCTAAGAGGTGCATTCCTGCAGTCTCTGAATCTGAAAAAACACCATGGAAACCAAAAATATATGAAAACGAAAGAGTTTATTATAACTAAAAATAGTAATAGCTTTGGAGGCAAAAAGTATGATTGTAAGACAATAAATCAAAAACTCCTTCACACCACTCCCTGACCACTCCTTCTACCTTTCTTCCTTCTTGTTCTGCTCTACCACTTCCAGCTGAACTCTCTTCCTCACTCTACCCAACTCTAAGGTGACTGGAACAATGGAAGCTAGCCTATTGTAATTTGGCTTTCTGGAGTACTTCCAAGGTCACTTGCTCTCTTTTGAACTGCTTCAGGGACACACGTAGCCCTACAAAATCCTTGGGGTTATCTGCTCAGAACTCCCTCTGGTGGCCCCAGAGATATCAAAAGGCACAGATTACTCTGCAGGGGACATAATAGCAATTTACTCCATTGAGATGTGAGGAATGTCCATCCATCCATTTTCCTATCCCAGCAGTTATTGGACTTGAACAACACCCGTAACAGGGTGCCAGACAGGGCAAAAATACACACACAATAGGGTCAATTTTACCAATCCACTTAACCAGCATGTCTTTCAACTGAGCACCCGGAGAAAACCCACTTTAATTATGCATTCCTCCTTGTCCTTCCATTGTACACACATCCAGAGAATAATCTGAGGGTTCTCTTGGCTTTGTCTTCTTTTTGTCTTCTTCTAACATCTCTACCAGGGCTAAGATTGGCATCCTGTTTGGGATATCATTTTACTGTACATGCACTGATTCTGGCCTTGACCACAATTATGTTTACAGCACAGTCTGACAGATAATGTATTCAGACATCAAATAATCAATTGGAAAGTGTTATTATGGATAGCTCTAGGGCCATTGCCATAAAATAAAAGCAACACTGGGCCTTAAAGCTTCAGAAAACTCTTATGTTTTATCACTGTCTTGATGAAACAACAGAAACACCACCTCCAGCCTCTTATCGAAGACTGTTTGACATTTCATTTCTGTTCCTAACCTGCACATCTTTGGGATGTAGGAGGAAACCAGAGTACCTGGAGACAACCCACGCAAACACAGGAAGAATGTATAAACCTAGGAGGAAATTGAACTTGGATGCCTACAGCTGTGAGGCCTAAGAAAAAGTAGAAGTTTTACATGTATTAAAGCTATTTAACTTTACAATTATTGTACGTTGCTATTGTTTTTTCCTTAGTAAAACTCAAGTCAACTAAAGTTTATTGTCATTTGTACATACAGTAGTTCAATGGAATTCTTACATGCATGTCTCCTTATAATAGCTGACAATAATTCAATGCAAAATATTAGTGAATGAAATAAGTGAAAATTACACATAGCATGCAATACATAGGTAAAGCACACACACATACGTATATACCTGTATGTATATATATATATATATATATATACTTCTACACACACACTATTTATATACATGTATATAATAATACATGTTTGTCACACAAAATATTTCTGATCATCAAACACATGTAACCATTAGTCAAATATAACACAAGTAAACACAAAATGCAGTTTTTAAATGATGGTTTTTATTATTTAGGGAGAAAAAAAATCCAAACCTACATGGCCCTGTGTGAAAAAGTAATTGCCCCCTTGTTAAAAAATAACCTAACTGTGGTGTATCACACCTGAGTTCAATTTCCGTAGCCACCCCCAGACCTGATTACTGCCACACCTGTTTCAATCAAGAAATCACTTAAATAGGAGCTGCCTGACACAGAGAAGTAGACCAAAAGCACCTCAAAAGCTAGACATCATGCCAAGATCCAAAGAAATTCAGGAACAAATGAGAACAGAAGTAACTGAAATCTATCAGTCTGGTAAAGGACTCCAGCGAACCACAGTGAGAGCCATTATCCACAAATGGCAAAAACATGGAACAGTGGTGAACCTTCCCAGGAGTGGCTGGCCGACCAAAATTACCCCAAGAGCGCAGAGACGACTCATCCGAGAGGTCACAAAAGACCCCAGGACAACGTCTAAAGAACTGCAGGCCTCACTTGCCTCAATTAAGGTCAGTGTTCACGACTCCACCATAAGAAAGAGACTGGGCAAAAACGGCCTGCATGGCAGATTTCCAATACGCAAACCACTGTTAAGCAAAAGGAACATTAGGGCTTGTCTCAGTTTTGCTAAGAAACATCTCAATGATTGCCAAGACTTTTGGGAAAATACCTTGTGGACTGATGAGACAAAAGTTGAACTTTTTGGAAGGCAAATGTCCCGTTACATCTGGCGTAAAAGGAACACAGCATTTCAGAAAAAGAACATCATACCAACAGTAAAATATGGTGGTGGTAGTGTGATGGTCTGGGGTTGTTTTGCTGCTTCAGGACCTGGAAGGCTTGCTGTGATAGATGGAACCATGAATTCTACTGTCTACCAAAAAATCCTGAAGGAGAATGTCCGGCCATCTGTTCGTCAACTCAAGCTGAAGCGATCTTGGGTGCTGCCACAGGACAATGACCCAAAACACACCAGAAAATCCACCTCTGAATGGCTGAAGAAAAATAAAATGAAGACTTTGGAGTGGCCTAGTCAAAGTCCTGACCTGAATCCAATTGAGATGCTATGGCATGACCTTAAAAAGGTGGTTCATGCTAGAAAACCCTCAAATAAAGCTGAATTACAACAATTCTGCAAAGATGAGTGGGCCAAAATTCC
Organism: Polypterus bichir lapradei; assembly: GCA_026402145.1. Classification (NCBI taxonomy): domain Eukaryota; kingdom Metazoa; phylum Chordata; class Cladistia; order Polypteriformes; family Polypteridae; genus Polypterus; species Polypterus bichir. The sequence goes on along the minus strand of JANRMT010062825.1, from coordinate 33,265,386 downwards.
TCCAGAG
>JANRMT010062825.1:33150254-33236116 GCA_026402145.1 Polypterus bichir lapradei | reverse complement strand
TATCTATCTATCTATCTATCTATCTATCTATCTATCTATCTATCTATCTATCTATCTATCTATCTATCATATAGGGCATTTTACTATCTACTTAATGTGATGCTCTGCTCAGTTGTACCTTATTTCATTTCCTTGTATGTTATCAAAATTTTTCATTTGGTTATTAATAGAAGTATTTTAGTGCAATGAATTTTGTCAATGCTTTAGTGTGGAACAATAGTTACAATTTAATTTTTGCTGTTTTTTACAATATATCTTTGGAATTTCTTTTGTTCAGTTTTTGTAAAATAATTATTTTTTACATTGTAACTTAAAATATGCAAGTCTTCCTTACACCGTCTTTTCTGTGAAGTCATCCTGCAACCTAATGTAGTCAAGCTCATTAGATTTATTTATCATAAATTCTGTATATAAATAAAATGTATTATTATTACTATATAAAAGTAAAAATAAATGATTTACTGAGGTCTTCACCAGTGTGTACTTTGCATGTTCTACCCTGTCCACACAACTTCATCCAAACGGTCTTTTTTTTAGTTGTGTGTATCTGTGATCAGAGGCAGGCTCCTGCTCTTTTTCTATCGCAGCTGGGATAGACTGCAACCCTCAAAACCTAACCAGCTTACTAATGGACAAGAAACAATGCATAAATTCAAGGTAATGCTAACTATTGTGATGAAACAGCATGCTTCTTTTTAATTACTGGCATGTATGAACCAACTATAAAGAAAACAAATGAAATAAGCAGATGTTTCAGATCTGTTCATTTATTTATTTATAAAAATGCAAGAAGCAAATGTTTTGCTCTCTAAATTATGAGGTGGCATGATGAATAGATGCACTTTTGGTGTGAGCTTTAGTATTTTAAAACTCTTTTCCTTTTCTTTTATTTACTTGCCATCAGCATTCCACTACAGAGCTCAAAAATACATGGAAAGTACTTTGGCTGGTCAATAAGAGGTCTGGCTCATTCAAGAGTGAGTGGCCAGCATAGCTGCAGTCAGTCAGGCATGCAAAACAACAGCACAGAGAATTAAAGCAGCATGAAAGTTTCATTAGAGCCAGACAGGAAAAGCGGGCCCCCCATTACATGGATTTGAAATGACCTCTTGTGCTGACCGTGACCGGAAGAAGCCCTCTGGAACATCTGCAGCCAGGACCTTAAGAAAAACACAGACAGGGCAGCTTTTCACAAACGGCTTAAAGATTTTCCCCACAAAGAACAAATAAGCAGACACAGATAATCTCCACTATCCTTGATCTCTCTCTTTCCTCTCTAGCTCTCTTTCAGTTTCTGCTTTTTAAAAATTCTTGTGTCTGAACCTGTAATATCTCCGGTCTATAATTAACCTTGGGGTTATTTTAGCAAACCTCTATTGTCAGAGGCAAAAGAATCAACCCTTATGGAAGGTAGCTGAAAAAAAAGAGAAAATGAACAACCAAACCATCTGCATGTGTATATTTTCTTTAGAGTTTTATTAATTAAGTAACTTTTTATTCAACTCACATGATTAAGGGTAATTCAGAACCATTCAGCTTCTTCTGATTGCCTTTATAGAGATGAGTCAAAGGTCCAAGTTTAGGAAGTTGGTTAATTTGACAACACTGTAGATCAATGAGTTTTTAGTTAAAATGTACTTTTTTTTCTTCTTCCTATGCATCCCAGTAGTACAAGTCAACAAAACGCCCAGCACGCTGTTGTCTTTTTTTAATTGTAATAGCAATCAAGCTGATTCATAAGACTTCATTAATATGCAGATTCCCAACATCTTATGAGCTCTGCATTCTTGTTCAGAAATTCATCATAAATTATCAGTGAAAGGTTTCATAATTGCTTATAAGAAATGTATATTAATGCACGCAATTTCTTTTAGATATCTAATTTAAGTATCCCACCAAAACACTTATGGGTGCCAGTCTGTGGGGATGATTGATGCCTTTTGTTAATCGCACATTTGTTTAAAGTAAGTAATTACCTTTTCATGCACTTGTCAACAGCAACGGATTGGCACATTATTGAGTTGTATTTTGTGAAGTGCAATTTTTTTTATATTTAGTTTGCCTTGAGACAGGCAAAACAAAGCAAAAAAGTCCAATGAAATTCAGTAAAATGTCTTCTGAAGAGCATGCAATTCCTAGCTATATGTAAAGTGTTGCGCCATAGTTATCTTTTTAATAAAGTTACACAAAATTTATGACTAAATAATGCATTATGTTCAATTTCATATTTAGCATTAAAGGGCAAATGGTGAGGAGCAAAACTGTTCAATTTACTTTTAACAAATTTATAGATTATTCATCATGTCAAAATCACATGGGTCATACATTTTTCCAAAAAAATTTTTTTTTTTATTATTTTCCAATATAGTTAAAGAAGGATAGCATGGTAGCACAGTGGGTAGTGCTGCTGCCTCACAGTTAGGAGACCCGGGTTCACTTCCCCGGTCCTCCCTGCGTGGAGTTTGCATGTTCTCCCTGTCTCTGTTTTGGTTTCCCCTGGGTACTCCAGTTTCCTCCCACAGTCCAAAGACTTGCAGGTTTGGTACATTGGCGATCCTAAATTGACCCTAGTGTGTGTGTGTCTGCTCTGTGGTGGGCTGGTGCCCTGCCCAGCATTTGTTTCCTGCCTTGCACCCTGTGCTGGCTGGGAATGGCTCCAGCAGACCCCTGTGACCCTGTAGTTAGGATATAGTGGGTTGGATGATGGATGGATAGTTAAAGAATTAACAAATTGATTAAAAAAACTGAAGAAACATTTAACGGTTCCTATCACTGAAAAAAATGAAGCATTTACAAAACTGTATTTACTTTATATTACGTGTATTGTTTATGTTCTACTTTTGAACATATCTCAATCATGTTTACTTTATTGAATCTTGTGGGAAGTGCAATATACTAATTTCAGTCATTTAGGTAGAAGTCAAAATAGTTATATTTAGTCCTCACTGGAAATAAATACACACCAAGCGGATTTATCATCAGCAGATAAGTTGGCAGTAAAGTCATGTAACTTGCAGAGAAGCAACAGGTTGTTCATTTCTGTTACTGTCGCCGGTTAAGACCAAAAGATTAGTGAAAGAACTGTTAAAAAAGAAAAAAAAAACACACACAAGAGAAATATTCAGATATTAATTTAAAACACTTAATCACAGACTAACGTTACTCCATTTTGCATTTTTCCTTGTATTCTCTTTATATGTTTTATCAAACTGTGCTCAGTAACTACCATCACAAGTCAGTAAATGTACTATTAAGTTGTCTAGATTTACTCGCTTAGTACGGGTATGTTTATGTGCTTAAAAAAAATAAAAAGTTCTGACTTTCGGTCAATTACTTTCAGCATTGCTGTTTATTAGTATTATCATAACATTGCTCAACCAGATAAATACTATTAATACAAACAAACATATAATACACCCAAATATAATACAACATAGCTGCCAAATTTGCTTGTTTGAAAATAAAAAAAAAATATTTTGTGAAAGAAGGTGCCAAGCAGCAATTTTTGCACTTTATATTTTACTAATATTTACCATTCATTCTATAATATACTGTATACCATTACATAAATATAAATAAATGTATTTTATAATATAACACTCTATCCAAGGTGTATTTTGTGTTCATATTTAGTTATACATTGGTCATGGCATTCTGACACAGCCAAAGAAGCAGTGTTTTTGTACAACTGTTGTACATTTCAGCTTTTGAATACTAATCTTTTGTATTTTTGTTGGTTTCTATTGTTTTTACCAAATAAAACTAGTTTTGTTGTAAGCAGACCTGTTTATTTCTTATTAATAACTTTGAACATGAACTATAAAATGATACTGGAACAAGTATAATTGACAACCTAAAAAGATTATAGCTAAGTAACTCAGTGAGGTGCATTTTTTGAAAGGTTTATAAACAATCGTTAAAATATTATACTTTATTGACATGTTCATTTAACATAATATAATTAATTTAATAGTGAATGAAAAAGTGTAATTTTTTATATAAAAATATGTTGTTTCAGGATATATTAATTTAGTGCATTAAGCATAATTAAATTATTTTTGATAAAAAAATGTTATTATGTGCAACCAATGTACATATTTTTTTATTTTATTCTGACATGTCATTTTTTTCATTGTAAAAAGCAACAGTTACAATTGAGAATTACTGCAAAATAAATGAAATGTCCTTGCTATGCCACTATTAATGCATAATACATATTCCTGGCTTCAAAATAAATAAGAAGTAGTATAACATCCACTTGGGCAGCATAATGGTGCAGTGACTAGCAGAACTGCTTCACAGCTCTAGCTGCTTGGTTTCAAATCCTGTGCCTGGTTGCTGTCCATGAGAATTATGCACATTCTCCCATAGACTCTGTGTGTTTGTTTACATATGCTGATGTTTTCTTTCAACATTTTAAAGATATTTGTGTTAGATTAATATTTAATGTGGTTATGAGGCCATGTGATTGGCTTGTACAAGACTCAGGGTTTGATGGTGATGGGTATATTCCCTGTGCCTTCATGACACCACAATGGATTAAATGGGTTTGAAAATGTAATGCATTTATACAATCCAGAAATAAATCTACTTTTTGTACCCACTTAAAATTTCACCAGGTTGTTGGATGGTGGAATGGCTAGATCTACCATCAGGGTGACTTGGATGTACAGTCAGGTGCCCTGTTCACAAACGGGCCTTAACATATATGAAAATACAATTGATTAGAACAGGAAAAGCCCAATTTTTAACCAATAGTATAGACACAGTAATCCTCTATACATCTCACACCACTTCAGTTCTCATGATTATAATTTGATTTGATTGCACCAAAAAAAAAAAACCTTTGAAGACTCATGGCAGGTGTCTTACTAGATCGTAAATTTGAGGTGTTACCATACCACACTAGAAAAAAGTCCAAATGGATGGTCCAAAAAGATGCCAAAATATGTTGCATTGGCAAAATCTATACCTGAGATGTTCTAAAAAGTAAACCAAAATGATCATTTAAGCAAGCACTTTTAAGAAGCCCTGCATAGTGATTTTCAGGAAAAGGCTAATATTGCTGCAATATGTAGTCTGAGTCTATGCTGTCCCATAACGTTGACATAGAAATGAGCAACAATGTGGAGGACAATGACCTAGTCATTCTAGGCTGAGCTGCCCTTTCCTATACACACATCATGTATTGTGCATGGGACTCATTATCGGCAGGGGGAGGTTTGCTGACCTCCACAAATCCGCAGGACAGCCACTTGGTTTACATTACTTGAGTCAGATGATCCCCCTACAACCCTAATCTTAAACCAGAGTGTAACTGAGTGTATTTTGTAACATTACTGACATACTGTATAATGTACAGCGACAACCACCTCAATGGAGTTCTGGAGGTCTGCAACTAGACTCTGTTGGGGTTATTGCTGTTTCATGAATCACCAGTTAATGTCATTGTTAGCAACCTGATAATTTTCCAATAATGAGTACAGTGATGGCTTTAAGTCAAGAACAGTCAGGAGCACATAAAAGAAAAAACAAATAATGAAAGAATGAAGAAGCAGCTCATGCTGAAATTTGCAGTATGTTTAGAAGTCTAAATTTCTCAAACGTCCAGCAAACTAGTTACATCAATTGCAACTACACTAAAGCTAGTGGTTTACTGGAATAACAATTGCATTATGTATAATAGATTTGATATTGAGTGTTTAACAGATATTATCTGATGTCACAGTACCTAGCTGACACATAGTTGTGGATTATTTATTACTTTCATATAGACTTCAAGACTATACATGTTGTGAAAGGCTGCTAACATTAATCTACATATTAGGTGCTCTGAGTTCTGTTGCATTGAGGACACGTTTGTAAATTTCACCAACACATGGGCTCCCTTGTGTACTAGATATTTTATATATATATATCTTTAGTACTAGTTATATAATATCAATTGTGACCAATGGGTGGGGGGTTAACAGTGTCCCACATCTCAAACACAACCACAACGGCACAAGTCCCTGGTTTAAACTCAAGTTTTATTATCACAAATACCATACAAAGGTTTCCAAATGTGACACAACCACAAGTGTTCTCTCTTCTTTTCTGTTTTCCCTCTCCTTTCACTCCTTCAAGTGAGCTTTGTCATCTATCACTTAACTCCAACTCGCCTGGATAGTCCATTGGAAACAGTTCAAGCGAAGTCCCCAAAAGCACATGCTCCCATTTAGTGTACCAGAGAAGCCCATAGCCTTGTCCTATGTCTCACTTTATACAGTACTTTCCAATGTATTGGCTTCCCAGCTGGCTAACTGTCTCTGCTCCGTGCTCACCAGGATGACAACACATTCTTCAGACTATTGGCATCATCTGCCAACTCCTTGGAGAAAACATAAAATGTTCAGTTTTTTCTTCATCCTGGCTTCTTGGTTATGTAATGAAACAGCACTCTTCCTGTATGGGGTGTCAGCCCATTGGTGTTGTCCATCATATAATATTATTATTAGTAGTAGTATTTTATATATTACTAGCAATGTGCGCCCAACTACGTTGCGTGTGTTCAAGTTGTCTGTGAAGGACTCCCTGTTTAAACGCGGCTGCCAGTCATGAACTGGGCCCTTCGTCATACAGCAGTATAATTTTTTATAAGGGAAACAAAATTACAAAAGAAAACCCTTGGATATTGATTCGATAGGAACGGCCTACTCGGAATCACTGTCTGAATCGTAATTATGTGGTGGTGTAGGAGCATTTCTGCTTCTGTCCGTTCACAGTCCGTCTCGTTTTCACAACGCTGTCGTTTCCTCTCACGATCTCTTCTCAACCTTTCTCCAATCTCGCAGGTTGCTTTGTGACAATCCAAAGAGTAAGGCAATATACACGGAGCAATGGTTATAAAAGGGGGACACATAGGTATCCAGGCTCTTTAAACCATAAATAGGGATCACTTCACTGACATGTGAGCAAGCCACAGTACAACTGTGAGACGCGCAGCACTCGCCGGCTACAACATAACAATAATAATTTCCGGAATGTGCTGTTACGTTGTCATTCATTTTACCCACTGTCTTTCTTTCATTCATATGTTACGTAGGCACGTACCTTTTATCTTCTGAAAATCTCATTCTCTAACCAGGCCTCAGGAGCTAACCAGTGTAACACTGTCCACCACCCCTTTCATTATTCCGGCACATTGTTGACATCCGTGAGTAACAACAACGTACTAAACTGGAAAGTGGTCTACGCATGCGTGAAATTCGCGGACAAACAAAGATCAAGATCTAAATGAAGATCTCTTTAGTTAATTTAAAGCACAACAATTTGTTTAGTTTGAATGTCTGTGTTCTGAGGTGTGACTGGCGTACTACAGTCTTCAGTAGTATAAGCCTGGAGGAGATTCTTAATGTAATGCCTATGTTTTAGCTGTCTCTCTACTGTCATCTAATGCTTCTTCTTCTAATTCATTCACGGACAAATAAAGATCAAGATCCAAATGAAAATTATATATAGAGATTACTAGTGACTGGGAGCCCGATCAAATCGGGCTACAAATTCTACGTTAATGAAATCCATACTTTCTCTGCAAAAAATTATTTGTTTTTTTAAGTCCTTGAAATGATTTTGTTATCATGGCACTGATTTGTGCTTAAAATAGACCTTTTCAGCCGATGTAATGGAGAGCTTCCTGTTTAAACAGGTCTGCGAGATGTGAACTCAGCTCTTCGGCGCACCTCATTTGATTTTTTCTGGCAAACAAATTTTCAAAACAAACTGTATTTTACGACTCTAATCAGAGTCGGAGTAATAATTATGTTGCCGTGGTCATTTTAGATCTGAGATCGGCTAAAATTTAAACAATGACCGTTGTTAATACCCAGCCGTCATTACTCACAAAGCAAGGGGAAGGTAAAACAGTGCTCAGTGCATCAAAACCAAAGTGCTCAATAAGTGTAGTGCTCCTTCCATAATAAATAAGCAATCCATAAAAACAGTGCCAGCCTGTGAGTTTAAAATCCAGATTAAAACAAGTTAAAAACAAACAGCCATTGGTTCCTTCAAATCTTGCCCGATGAGCCCAGCACCTCTCCAGTTCTGTCTCTCCAGGTCAACCATTGCCTTCTCAGCTGGAGGAGACAATAACAGCCACAGTCCTCAACTCCCGACCCCCATCTTAGCTGCCTCGAGTGGCTTCACCTAGACCGTTCGGGGTCAGTTGTCCTCTCGTCTTCCTTCACACTCTCATGATCGTCCCTTGGATCTCTAGGGAGGACCCCACTTCAATCGCACCCACTCCTCGAAAATTAATCAGTGGGGACAATCTGACGACTGTACTGCCTTTCACCCTTACTGGTTGGTTCACCCTGCTGCTTTCTCCAATGCTGTTGTCATGGGTCTCTCTCTCTTTCTCTTTAACATCTGTCTTTTTCTTCTTCTGTTTTTTTTTTTTCTCAGTCTAGCATTCAGAGATCCTTTATAAAACTAGGGATGTGGCACAGCTGCGGCAATCAGCAGCTCTTAGCACCAATTAGGGTTACAGGTGATCCTGCACCTCTGCACTAAGTGCAGGACCATCAGCTCCTGCATCGTGCACAGGAACTGCTCTCGTCCCGCTACCACACCCCCACACAAAGATGTGAATGTGGTAATAATTTATTTAAAATATGCCAATCAGCTGCAGGCATCACTTTACCACAATCTGCTGAGTGAAGGTTTTCAAATCTTTGTATTATTATTATATATTTGAGGTAATTCATGCCACAAGAAAGTATAAGTAGCTTGCCTATCATCACCATCAACCAAAACCTTGCATATAAGCTGTCATATGATGTTCATAATATTCATATGCATATTCATAGTAGAGTAGTGAGGTGAAATGAGGAGGCCATTCAAGCTTGAACACCCAGTGCCTTGGGTGGTGGAGTTTATTGCTGAAACATCAGGTGCATAACAGGGAAAAAAACAGTGGCTGGGATGTTAGTCCATCGCAGGACACACACACACTTCATTAAACCAAAACAAATTAGAAATTCTGATCAGCCTGACCCACATGCCTTTTGGAGGAGACTGGAACATCAATGAAAAACCTGTGGAGACCTGTGTGACCAATGGTAAATTTTGGTGAGCTGAGAATCAAATCTGAATAATCAGAGCCGTCAAGCTGGCACACTGCTTTACCCAGAACTTTAATATAAGATAACATTCTCGAACCTGTTTAATGCAAGATAGAGCATTGGGTGTAGAGCAACCATAAAGCATGTATCGAAACTCAAACTCATGCTGTCCCAAATTAGAAATACCAATTAGCCTGATGCATCTCTTTGTGGGAGAAAAGCCCATGCAGACACAGAGAGAAAATATAGACTCCACACAGACCACATCTGAGCACTAAGTTCAAATGCAGGATGCTAGATTTGTGAGATAACAGCAGTACCCACTCCACCAGCACCATTCACACAATTTTAATATTACAAAATTCCAATTTAGACTACTAATTTGCTTAGTCAACATGGCAAATTAGTGACACACTAGAAAACTCCGCTAAAATGCTTAGTTTAGTTGTAACTAAGTAACATTTAAAGAACACGTCAGGTACTATTATTGCACATTAATGGTAACATCACCTGCATATGTTACTTGTATTATTGTTCTTATATAGCATTTTTTAATTATATTGAATATTAAAATGTATATGTTGATTGAAATGATTTGTAAATACTATAAATTATACCTTTTTTCTGTAGTCTATGTCATTCAAAATGAAGTGTCTTTTTCCACCTTTCCCGATCTTCAGTTCAATTGATTTTAGTAATTCCTTCTACCCATCTTCTCTTGACATGCTATAGCAGTTTTAATTTTATAGAAAGATGAAAGCAGTATATAAAATGCAAACTATCTAAGAAAGAGATAATAAAAGAAAACACGATCAGGATTATCACTGTGGATAATGTCTGCTAAAGAGAGATCCATATAATTAAAATCGTACAGAGTTCAGTTTTTTTAAGTTTTGAATGGATATGATGATGGCCACATGCCTCGTTTCAATTAACATTTTCATATTAAGTAAGGATTTATTTTTTAATGGAAAAAATTGACTTGTACCCAGTCATATTATTGTGTGGAAGTGCAGTTTCAAAACCCCGTTGCAATAATGAAAAGGATATAGAAAAAAAAATCTGATCACTTAAAGTCAAGCTTGTCTCTTTAACAGACCTTACTACTATTTCTAGTCACTACAAGATGAAAGTAAACAATTATAATAATGCATTTTATGTATATGCATGACATCTCAGTGGTAGTGCTGCTGCCTCACAGTAAGAAAAACAGGATTTGTGTCCCTGATCTTTCTTGAGTGGAGTTTGCTTGTTTTCCCTGCATACTGAACTGGCCCTTGTGTGTGTGTGTGTGTGTGTGTATGTGGAGTGTGTTCAGTTGTTATGGACTTGTCTAGGGGATTGTTATGGTCTTGAGCCCAATCTTTCTGAGATAGGTTCCAGCCACCCACAACCCTGCTCAGGAATAAGCAGGCTTAGAAAATGTTATGGTATGGTATATAGCACCTTTCTCATGCTCAAAATTAATGGTAAAAATTTAAAAAATGTAACAATAGGAATAAAAGCAAATAAAATAATCAGCCACTAGATACAACATAACATCAACATTAAACATCATGAAAACACAAGCACTGAATTAGAATAAGAGCCAATATATTAGAATAAATAGATCCACTATTCTACTAATCTCCAAAAAGGGTATTTTTTTCTTAACAGGTTTTTATAAGGCCATAGCTAATTTAAATATGTTAATTATCAATGAATATGATAATTAATCTCATCCTACCCTAAGCAACTCTGTCTTGCATGTTCCCAGAGAATCATTCTGTATGACTTCAATTACGGATTAGTTCATTGTTTCAAAATTAGCCAGAGAGAGGTCACTTCAACTTGTGCATTTTGTATAAAGTATCTTCCTATTTTGTTCACCTCCTGGGTCCTCCCTGCGTGGAGTTTGCATGTTCTCCCCGTGTCTGCGTGGGTTTCCTCCGGGTGCTCCTGTTTCCTCACACAGTTCAAAGACATGCAGGTTAGGTGCATTGGCAATTCTAAATTGTCCCTAGTGTGTGCTTGGTGTGTGTGTGTATGTGTGTGTGCCCTACGGTGGGCTTGCGCCCTGCCCAGGATTTGTTCCTGCCTTGTGCCCTGTGTTGGCTGGGATTGGCTCAAGCAGACCCCCATGACCCTGTATTAGGATATAGCGGGTTGGATAATGGATGGATGGATATCTTCCTATGTTAGATAGCCACTACTGTTGGTCCTCAGTAGTCAGTTCAAGCTATTAAAATGGCGACAGAGCTGTTTGCGCACAACAAGTCTGCTGCTTATACCTGAGTGTGCAGCCTGCACAAACAGCTGTGTGTTAGTCATAGTAAACATTTATCATATGCCACACACACCCTTGTTACAAAATAGTTCTTAAAAAATGTCTCTTTGATGAAGTAAATAAAAAATTGAAAATGTTCCAACTTTCTATTCATCCATCCATGTTCTAAGCCTGCTTATCCGGAGCAGGGTGTAAAGAAAAACACAGACAAGCATGAAGGTTCAGAGCATCTGCCTAACCCCGTATAACTGAAAATAATTGTGAGTTATAAACGTGTCGAAAAAGGCAAAAAAAGAGACGTCTTTATAGATGTGATTCTCAAAGTGACTGTCCAAGATGGTAAAACTTCCTATTAATTATAGGCCATGCAGGAAGAGGTGTTTCCAGGGGGTCAGATACCAAAAATGATGTCAGAGGTGTTTGGGTTGCCAATTATCCGGTCTGTAGAGGGAGGAAGGGGAGAGGCATTAATAAACTGCACCATCTTGTGGATTGGCGAGCAATTACCACTAACAGAACCTTTAAGCTGTCCTCTGGGTGCACGTGTGTGACAAGGGTAACAAGGTAACTGGAGCCTAAACCAGCAGGAATAGGATGCAAGGCAGGAAAAATTCCTGAAAAGGGCTCCAGCACATTACATTATGAACAAACAAATATCATCGGTTAATTTAGCATCGCCAATCCACCTATCTTGCCTTTCAAATTAGTTAGTCCAGTCCGAAAACACCCTGAATGTTATGCTATTCATACATTTTCTAACTTAATAAACTAAAATAGTGTTAATTTTGCCATAGTTTCAAACTAATAAAAAAAAATGGTTTTTTTAATTTTAATATTAGGTAATGTACTTTTTAAAGTTTTAAACATGAGATTAAGGTTACATTGTAACTTTTTATTGCTAACAAATCATTTTTAACTTGGGATGTGATGTAAATTTACATTCAGTTATATTATTAACAGTTCATTTGGCCCTGTACCCTACCCTCACATAGATGTCAAACTCCACCCATGGAGAAAACCGTGAACAAATAACATAATCTATTATACTGGACCCTGGACAGAGAGGGTAAACATAGAGAAAGGTTAAGAATGTCAGTGTAAGTTAAATGCCTCCCTGAACAAATCACTTTTAAATTGCATTTTAAAACAATCAGCTGATCTAATTAATTTAAGCAATATATACTGAATTCTGGGTGCAGTAGAGATGAAGGCTCTTTCACCACTGGTTAGTTTAAGGCAGTGCTTTCCAAACTTAGTCCTGGGGATCCACTGTGGCTGCAGGTTTTTGTTCCAACCAGATTCATAATCAGTGACAACACCTGATAGCACTTACCTCATTGAATTAGCTGGTATTTGTTTCTCTTATTCTACATTTAGAAATATTTCTGCTTTTGCTATAGATTTAAATGGTTAACTCTCTTTTGTTGATTTCAGTATATTTTGCCCTTTCTCTGTGCAATTTCCCCCCTTCATTGTATCTTATTAATGATGTCAGACCCACTAATTAGTAAATAATGGATTGATTAAACAATTAGATCACCTGGAAAAGTAGAATGAAAATCATGATGAAAATATTGTTAAAAAGAAAAAAATATATTATTCCCATATAACTGTTTGGTACATTTTAATACATACAGTATACCAGACTTAGTTTTCCTAATTTCTATAGTGTTCCCAAAACACAGAACTTGGTTAATAACAGTTCACTTAATTAGCCCAGGAGTCCAATTTAAAAACAGAAGCTGGCTGGAACAAAAACCTGCAGCTACAGTGGGTGTTCAGGTCTGAGTTTGGGGAGCACTTGTTTAAGGCACAGTGAGATTGCCAACATCTTTGTGCAGAGAGGAGCGCTGTGATGCAGGTGTTTATTTTAGTTCACTGTTATTTAAAGTTTTATAGATTAGTAATTTGATTTTACAGTATACTAGGAAACAATTGGACCTGTGATAATTGAAAAAAGGTTGTTCATGCACTTCTTACAAAACGTTACATCCCAGGCTAATCTGGCAAGGGTGCGACCACCTTTTTTCACCCCTAACAGTGTTTATGATGCATTTGCTATGAAAACAATCAGGCAGCCTGCACAATGAGCATCACTGTCAGCAGATGTGACTACTGTTCTTTTCCTGTATCATGTGGCGAAGCCACCACTTTCTTTGAGAAGGACCCAAAGTCCAATTACATGGTGGAGGTCATGTGTGATATTCTTTTGTGCATGGTGTGTATGAATTTTGTTTGCAATGAAAACAGTCAGTCTGTGCAGTGTGCTTCACTGTCAGCAGATGTTGCCACAGTTCTTTTTCGGTCATCAAATTCTGCGTGCCTGTGCCTCTGCTGTTTTCCTATCAGCCATGGCAAGTGTTGGTGTGGCTGAGAAACACCCAAAGGCCAATAACCTTGGCTGGGGAAGCGCACACCTTCAATTTGCATGTCATGCTACACATATCATGTCATAAGATCTTGATTAGATAGATAGATACTTTATTAATCCCAAGGGGAAATTCACATAATCCAGCAGCAGCATACTGATACAAAAAACAATATTAAATTAAAGAGAATAAAAATGCAGGTAAAAACAGACAATAACTTCGAATAAAGTTAACATTTACTCCCCCGGGTGGAATTGAAGAGTCGCATAGTGTGGGGGAGGAACGATCTCCTTAGTCTGTCAGTGGAGCAGGACAGTGACAGCAGTCTGTCGCTGAAGCTGCTCCTCTGTCTGGAGATGATCCTGTTCAGTGGATGCAGTGGATTCTCCATGACTGACAGGAGCCTGCTCAGCGCCCGTCGCTCTGCCATGGATGTCAACCTGTCCAGCTCTGTGCCTACAATAGAGCCTACCTTCCTCACCAGTTTGTCCAGGTGTGAGACGTCCTTCTTCTTTATGCTGCCTCCCCAGCACACCACCGCGTAGAAGAGGGCACGTCTAAGGAAGTATAGTCGGCTCTGACCTTTCTTACACAGAGTATCAGTATTGGCAGTCCAGTCCAACTTATCATCCAGCTGCACTCCCAGGTATTTATAGGTCTGTACCCTCTGCACACAGTCTCTTCTGATGATCATGGGGTCCATGAGGGGCCTGGGCCTCCTAAGATCTACCACCAGTTCCTTGGTCTTGCTGGTGTTCGGGTGTAAGTGGTTTGAGTCGCACCATTTAACAAAGTCCTTGATTAGCCTTCTATACTCCTCCTCCTGCCCACTCCTGATGCAGCCCACAATAGCAGTGTCGTCAGCGAACTTTTGCACGTGGCAGCACTCCGAGTTGTATTGGAAGTCTGATGTATATAGGCTGAACAGGACAGGAGAAAGTACAGTCCCCTGCGGCGCTCCTGTGTTGCTGACCACAATGTCAGACCTGCAGTTCCCGAGACGCACATACTGAGGTATGTCTGTAAGGTAGTCCACGATCCATGCCACCAGGTGTGAATCTACTCTTATCTCTGTCAGCTTGTCCCTAAGGAGCAGAGGTTAGATGGTGCTGAAGGCGCTAGAGAAGTCCAAAAACATAATTCTCACAGCACCACTGCCTCTGTCCAAGTGGGAGAGGGATCAGTGTAGCATATAGATGATGGCATCCTCCGCCCCCACCTTCTCCTAGTATGCAAACTGCAGAGGGTTGAGGGCCTGGCCTCAGGTGGTGAAGCAGCAGCCGCTCTATGGTCTTCATCACATGTGATGTCAGAGCGACAGGCCGGAAGTCATTCAGCTCACTAGGACGTGATACCTTTGGGACTGGGGTGATACAAGATGTTTTCCAAAGCCTTGGGACTCTCCCCTGTTCCAGGTTCAGGTTGAAGATGCGCTGTGGAGGACTCCCCAGTTCCAGCAGGCCTTCAGCAGTCGTGGCAATACTCCATCTGGACCCGCTGCTTTGCTGGCACAAAGTCTCCTCAGCTCTCTGCTCACCTGCGCTGCTGTAAATGTGGGTGGGGATGTCTCTCCTATGCTGGTATTAGCAGAAGGATGGTTGGAGGATGCAGTACTCCGAGGTGAGAGTGGGTTAGGGTGGTCAGACCTCTTAAAGAAGTTGTTCATTTTGTTTGCTCTCTCCACGTCTCTCTCGATGGTGGCACCCACTGGCTTCGAGCTGCAGCCAGTGATGATCTTCATCCCATCCCACACTTCCTTCATGCTGTTATTCTGCAACTTCTGCTCCAGCTTCAAAAGGCTCTTGATGTCACTTGTAATCCATGGCTTATTGTTAGCATAGCAGCGTACTGTTCTTACTGGAACTACAATGTCCATACAGAAGTATGTATGTAATCAGTAGTGCAGTCAACAACCTCCTCAGTGTTCTCACTATGTGATCCTTGCAGGATATTCCAGTCTGTAGTTCCAAAGCAGTCTCTCAGAGCCTGCTCCACCTAAGGGGACCACTTCCTGAATGAGCATGTGGTTGTAGGTAGCTCCCTCACTCTTGGTTTGTAGTGAGGCTGAAGCAGAACCAGGTTATGATCTGCTTTCCCAAGCGCAGGCAGCGGGGTGGCGCTGTATGTGTCTTTAACATTTGCATACAGTAGGTTTGCTTCATTATTATGACAGTAATATATCATAACTTGGTTCCCCACCCATTAGAATTACCCTGTAATCTGGCCAAGAGGCAGCATGTAACTACAGAAAAGCAGATGGCCAAGTACGGGACCAAGAGGAATTCCTTGTGTGACTAGTGCTAAGTAGGATAGTTCAGTGGTCAGCAGTACTGTCTGACAATCTCCTGAAGTTAACACATTTTCCTGTGTCTAAATGTTTTTTTCCAGGTATTCCAGCTTCCGTTCACATGTCAAGTCTGTTGATGATTGCAAACTAACATTTTACTGAATGTGACTATGCTCTGAAGTCAATTGCTGTCCCATCCTGAGCTGGAGTCTACCTTGAACCCAATGCTGCTTCATTGCCTCATGACTCTGTACTGAAAATAATGGATTTATTAGGGTAGGAAATAGTAGGAGGTGAATCACCAGGAGATGATAAACATATTTGGAGAGTGAGAGACGTTATTAATTGGATTAATTGGGGAGTGCAGTAATTGTTTACAGAAAATCTCTTGCCATTGCATGACAGCAAGTTGACCCAGAGGGAGTAACAGTTTCTTGTTATAAAGGGCAATTTAGTCCTTTAATGTTGAATTGGGGCACAGGCACACAGAGATACTTGGTGTATTAAATTCACTTTTTTTTCATTTCTTATATAATTTGTTTCAGTTTTAGAAATTTTGCATGGTTTGTTATGCTAGGAGACTATCAAGAACATTTGATAAGTGACCAGAAGAAAAGACATAGTCAAAAAACAAAAAAATAGTTGAAACTGGGATGGACACAGCACCATTACCAAAAACAAATCACAAGAAAAAAACCAAAGTCAAAAATTAGAGCAAGAGTCAGAAGCCAGAAGATTAGATGGACAAGAATTGAAGGGACAAAAAGGTTGCATTTTGAATCCACAAACTTGGATTGCAAGTGAAACTTTTGATGATGTTTTAAACCTGCTGAATTGTTAACAAAGGTAACAGCCTCTGAGGACATACCACTAACAGCACAGGATGTTTTCCGAGTGATAGGAGCACAAAACCGAGGTGAGCGTAAACAAAACAAAAAAACAAACAAAAAAAAAACATAAAAATGGCCCAAATAAAATTATAGAATCAAAATTAAGCTACCATTACCGCAGTAACGTTATGTTCAGAAAGTTGGGTATAAAAATCCCCCAAAACGAATCCAAAATCTTGCAAAAAGCTAAAGACTTTCACAGAAAAAATTAAATAAATTATAATTTTGTAAAATGAGTATTTCAATTAGTTTATTGTTCTTATTGTTATTCTGACCATACCACTTTGTTTTATGTTTTTAGAGGTGTACTGCCATTTTGTGACTATAATGACATGGCTGCAGTTTTTGTTGTTATGGTATGCCCTTTGCTGGTAATGTGATGTAGAGATCATGTGAAATATTGTGACATCATGCGCCACCTATTTTAATGGTGGCATGCAGAATCTTGTTATCCAAGCACTAGGCAAACTCTAAAAACGAAAAACAACTAAGAACATTAGTTAGTGTTAGTGTGAGGGCCTTTTGTTTTGTTAATTTTGACTATAGTGTTTCTTTAATGTTTTGGGCTGTGGTGGTATTGTTTTGCTTTTTATGGTTTCCTGACCCCAGGAATTGAATAGAATAGAAATAGGAACAGAAAAGAATAGGCATTAGCCAGCACTTTTGTCAAACACAATTTGCCACAAAATAACAATTTTAAACTACAATAACAATTTATTTCTTGTACAGCCCAAAGTCACACCAGGATAAGATAAGCAAAGGAAATCACTCATGACATGGACATTAGAGTGGCCACATATTAGTGAGAGAGAAATATATGTTAATTGGAGTGTACACTGCTTTGTGGAAAGTATGTGAACATATGTCACTGATTGAGCCATACAACCAAGCATTTAGAGAAGAAGATCCTTCTTTGATATTCTTATAGTGGTCACAGGCTTTCATCATTTCCATTGACTTTGTACTTTGTTTTACTTTTGCTTATAATCCTGCAATTCATTTATTTAAAAAAAACATTTATTTTACTCTGGCTTCTATGGCACTATCTAGCATTAGCAAAAATGTTACTCCAATAGAAATATGCATACATTCTTACATTAGCTTAACCCAACTTAAGGCCAGCATTTGGTACAAGGCTGGAAACCATCTCAGGAAGGATGCAAGCTCACCACAGAGCCTACACACTCAGTCTCACACAAGGCCATTTTGCAGTCTCCAATTAACTAAATCTGCACATCTTTAGGGATGTGGGAAGAAAACTTGAGAACATGGAGGAAAACTCCTCATGAACAAAAACGAGGAATGAAATTTGAACACAGAATGCTGGAAACCTAAGGCAACAGTACAACCCACTGCAACACTGTGCAAGTTTATCATGTACACTTTCAAAATAAGCCTCTGATACGCATAATGAACTTAATCGTATTTAATAAAATTTGATATAATCCTTCTATATAAAAGCAGTCGGGATTGTCCTTCCGTCCCGTGAGTGCTACACAGGCGCGGAGTTTCACACACGCCCCGTCCATTTTTGCAATGCACGATGGGATTTGTAGTTTTGTTTTTCCAGGTAAAAGATGATTTTCTACTTCAGACTGTGCTAGTAGCACGGAGTTTCACACACGCCCCGTCCATTTTGCAATGCACGATGGGATTTGTAGTTTCGTTTTTCCAGGTAAAAGATGATTTTCTACTCCAGACTGTGCGATATCTTCTTCTTCTTTCTTACTATATAAAAGCGGTCGGGATTGTCCTTCCGTCCCGTGAGTGGAAAGCGTAGCGGTATTCCGCTTATCACAGACTTACTACTTGCAGCTTGCGGTATGAAGCGACATGATGTGAGCAGAGTTCTGGTGCTCCCATCGTTCCCTTGCTTTTGTGCGCGATGCGCTGGAAAAATAGACAAAATTATGTCTCTGGAAATAATTAATGTTGATGGAGTACAAATGCCTCACCACATAGTAAATATCAGGGGGGTTCAAAAGGGTGACCTCAATATAGAAAAAAAGTTTAAATTTCATCACAAAAATAACAGAAACTATGAGTATTAAAGTAATAACGCTCAAATGCAATATAACCAAATTAATCAGTTTGTATAAAATATCAAATTGATCTTCATATTGAATTGCCTTAAGAAGTGGTCAACTTAAAAGTCGGTCGCCTTAAAAGGCGGGTGAGCCTAGTTTACACTAATAACTGATATGATAGTTTGACCTTAAAAATCAAGAGCACTTTCATCTCCATGCACTTTCTTTCTCTTCCATTTTCTGCACCTGGTTTGTCAAATATTTGGGTTCCAGGGTGGTGCAGAAGCCTATTCTGGTGGCAACAGGCATTTTACAGAACTCATTCAGGATAGAATGCCAGTATATCACAGTGGGCACCAACCCACACTTGCTCATGTAGTCATAGTTATTCGAGAGTCCATCATAAGCATTTCTTTCAGAACATAAAAACTGTTTAATAGTGTGTCAATAACAATTGTGCAAGTGCATGTAGTAAGTCCACAGATGTTTTTTGTTGCATTTAATCAAGTTGCTCAGCTCAGTGTCAAATGTGCTAATTTACATGATTCATTAAGCTGAACAATGATATCTTGCAAACACTAGCCAATGATTGTGAAAGCCAGCCTGTGTCCCTGTTGGCCCTAAACATAAAAAAGTGCTTCCATTTTAAAGTTTTAAACAATATTTCAATTTACCCTGTAGGCAGGGGTGTTCTGGAGTTACTGAACACAAATTATAAAAAGATTCTGCACATGAAAACTAAACATCTTACTACTGGCTATGGATATTTGTAGAATATTTAATTAAAACGGATTACAAGAATGATGGATAAACACAGATGAGATTAACAAATAACTATACGGTGTTTTCCCATTTGCTAATGCAAATTTGACTTTTATCTGGTTTGGTGATATAGAACAATGGATTTATGACATTCTTTGAATATTAAGTTTTATTTTAGTTGGAAATTAAATGGATAGGATTTACATACAAGGTTTAATCCTTCACTTTATGTCAGGATAACCTTATTAACAATTTGTGCTTAATAGAAAATATTTGCTGTGATCAATGCACCTGTTTGTGTGTAATAGTCTTTGTACTAATTTTTGATCAAAATATCAGATAAGTGAAATAATCTATCCACCATCCATTCTTGTTTTTCTGAACCTACTTAGGAGCAGGAAGAGGAGCACTAGGTGCAAAGCATCAAATAACCTAAATGCGAAGACAGCCCATCAGAGAGGACCCTCATGCATAAACATACACTCTGCCATAAAGACACAATATAGAAATGTTAAAATTAATTTTTGGGATGAGTGGAGAAAATGAAATCATGACTTTCATGCATTGTGCCAATACTTAATTAATTAAATAATAAGAACAACATACTCTAGCACATTTGTTATGTTTAAGAGTATACTGACTAGCATTACTTTTAGATTTCAATATATCTGGAAAGCTTTATGATGGAATGGTAATTAATGCTGCTGCCTCATAGCTGCAGAATACTGAGTTGATATTCCAGAATGGTTACTATTGGTGACAGTTTGCATTTTCATCCCCATGCCTGCACATCTTTTTTTTTCCATGTAATCTGACTTTCTTCTAATATCCTAGAAATATGCATGTAAGGACTCAAGATGTTGAATAAGTATGTTTGTGTGTTTGAGTAAATATAAAATTTAATGTAATAAATGTAAAGTATTACATATAGGAAGTAAAAATGTTAGAGTTGAATACACAACAGTGTACAGAAATGATCAAGGAAGCTAATAGGATGTTAGGTTATATAGCAGAATGTGTGGATTACAAGTTAAAGAAAGTTATTCTTAAGTTATATAACACTCTAATGTGACCTTACCTGGAGGACTATGATCGGTTTTGGTCACCATATTATAAAAAAGACATAGCAGCAATAGAGAAAGTCCAGAGGAGAGGAACTAGGTCTAAGTCCCCGATTAAAAGTTATGAGCTATGAGGAGAGATTGAAGAAGCTGAAAATTTTCAGTTTAAGCAAACAGAGATTAAGAGATGACATTATTGAAATGTATAAAATTCTGAAAGGAATTAGTGCAATAAATCCCAATTGTTAATTTGAAAAATATTCTTTAACACAAACATCAGGGCGCAACTGGAAACATGTAAAGGACAGATTTCATAGAAATACAGTATTAAATAAAGTTTTTCTTCACGTAAAGAACCAGTGACATATGAAATTAATTACCAAGTTGTGTGGCGGAGAGCAGGACTTTAGGGATCTTCTGATCTTGACTTGATGTTATTTTGGACAATTTAAGTGAATAGGATGCACGAGTTTGTTGGACTGAATAGCCTGTTCTCATCACAATTTTCTAATGTTTTAATGTTCCAAATACTATGGTTATGTCCATAAGGATGTCCTGTAATGGTCTGACACTCCATCCAAAGTTTCTATCCTGTTCTCCTCATCTTCTTAAGGTATAGCCACTGACCCCTTAATTAAAATGTTGCAAACAACAATATAGCTGCCTTAATGAAAAAGACCCAAAATTGTGGCAGCTGTGATAAACAAAATGGAGAACTGAAATAAAACTAATGATAAAAACCATCATGTCCAAAATGAACAAATAAGCACAACAATGATAAAAAAAAAATGATGTGCACTCCAAATCAGTTAAATCACAACAGGAGGTAGGTGTGAGTGTTACAAATGGATAAATCTGGACAATGGATATAGGCTTTATCAATTTTCATGTAAGGTGTTAGAAGGACAAGAAGCGTGTAGCCAGAGTTAACAAACAAGTATGGTTTTTGTTACTTGTGTTTAGCATACATGCAGTTTTTTAACTAAAGAAAGTATAAAAAAGTCTTTTCAGGCAGCGGTGACAAACTAGAGTAAGGGCTATAAATGAAGGTTAGTGACTGGAGCAGGTGCAACTTTTTCAGTCTGGCAGAAGAAGACAGAAGGGACTTAGAGAGCCTAATCCATATACTGTATGGTATTAGCCAGTAAAACCTTCAAATAGCTCACTGAATGTGCTAAATTGGTAGTAATCCATGCATGGTATTGGTCAACGAAAAGTGGGGGTACACATTTTTGACAGGCAGCCTCAAAGCCAAAGGTGATGTTGGCTCTGTGCTAGAAGAATGGTTTTGCACTCCTCCTGAAGATGTAAACACAATTGTCAAAGAACACACTGAAGAACTGCAACACAAATGCACTGTTCCATCCAACTGCTCCTTGTTGCTTGTATTTGTATGCATAAATATGATTACACTGATTACACTTAATCTCCTCCTCGAACCGCCACCTAATTGTGGTGGTGAAGTTTGTGTGTCCCAATGATCCTAGGAGCTCTGTTTATGCCCCTGGTAGGGTCACCCAGGGCAAACTGGTCCTAGGTGAGGGATGAGACAAACAGCGGTTCAACCAAAACTCCTTTAAAGAACAAAAACCTTGGACAACATTTTCCGTTGCCCAGATGTGGGTAACCGGGGCCCCCCTCTGGAGCCAGGCCTGGAGTTGGGGCTCGATGGCGAGCGCCTGGTGGCTGGACCAGCACCCATGGGACTCGGCCAGGCACAGCCTGAACTGGCAACATGGGTCCCCCTTCCCATGGCCTCACCGCCTGTAGGAGGGGCCAAGGAGGTCGGGTGCAGTGTAAGTTGGGTGGTGGCCGAAGTCGGGGACCTTGGCAGTCCGATCCTCAGCTACAGAAGCTGGCTCTTGGGACGTTGAAATGTCACCTCACTGAAGGAGAAGGAGCCTGAGCTAGTGCGCGAGGTCGAGAGGTTCCGGCTAGATATAGTCGGGATCACCTCGACGCACAGCTTGGACTCTGGAACCAATCTCCTTGAGAGGGACTGGACTCTCTACCACTCTGAAGTTGCCCCCAGTGAGAGGCGCCGAGCGGGTATGGGCATACTTATTGCCCCCCGACTTGGAGCCTGTTCATTGGGGTTCACCCCAGTGGATGAGATGGTGGCCTCCCTCCACCTTTGGGTGGGGGGACAAGTCCTAACTGTTGTTTTTGTGTATGCGCCAAACAGCAGTTTGGAGTACCCACCCTTTTTGGAGTCCCTGGAGAGGGCATACCTTCTGGGGTCTCCCTTGTACTGCTGGGAGATTTCAATGTTCACATGGTCAATGATAGTGAAACCTGGAAGGACGTGATTGGGTGGAATGGCCCCCCCCCCCGGTCTGAACCCGAGCGGGGTTTTGTTATTGGGCTTCTGTGCTCGTCACGGATTGTCTATAACGAACACCATGTTCAAGCATACGGGTGTTCATATGTGCACTTGGCACCAGGACACCCTAGGCCTCAGTTCGATGATCAACTTAGTGGTCGTGTCGTCGGACTTGCGGCCACATGTCTTGGACACTCAGGTGAAGAGAGGGACGGAGCTGTCAACTGATCACCACCATGGAGAACGACTTTCGGACAGCTTCGAGGAGATTCTGGTCCACCGTCCGGTGTCTCAGGAGGGGGAAGCAGTGCAGTGTCAAAACTGTATATGGTGGGGATAGTGCGCTGTTAACCTCGAGGAAGCAGAGCCTGGGGACTCGGAGGTGGGCTCTTCCATCTCTGGGACTGAGGTCACCGAGGTGGTCAAAAAACTCCTTGGTAGCAGGGCTCCGGGGATGGATGAGATACGCCCGGAGTTCCTCAAGGCTCTGGATGTTGTAGGACTGTCTTGGTTGACACGTCTCTGCAACATCACATGGACATCGGGGACAGTGCCTCTGGATTGACAGACCGGGGTGGTGGTCCCCCTCTTTAAGTAGGGGGACCAGAGGGTGTGTTCCAACTACAGAGGGATCACACTCCTCAGCCTCCCTGGAAAAGTCTATTCGGGGATTCTGGAGAGGAGTGTCAGTCGGATAGTTGAACCTCAGATTCAGGAGAAACAGTGTGGTTTTTGTCCTGGTCGCAGAACAGTGGACCAGCTCTGCACCCTTAGCAGGGTCCTGGAGGGTGCATGGGAGTTTGCCCAACCAGTCTACATGTGTTTTGTGGACTTGGAAAAGGCGTTTGACCGTGTCCCTCAGGGAATCCTGTGGGGGATGCTCCCGTTTCCAGTGAGAATTGGACTCCGTCAGGGCTGCCCTTTGTCACTGATTCTGTTCATAATTTTTATGGAGAGAATTTCTAGGTGTAGCCAGGGTGTTGAGGGGGAGCGGTTTGGTGGACTCAGGATTGGGTCACTGCTTTTTGCAGATGATGTTGTGCTGTTTTCTTCATCAGGCCCTGATCTTCAGCTCTCTCTGAATCGTTTGCAGCTGAGTGTGAAGAGGCTGGGATGGGAATCAGCACCTCCAAATCCAAGACCATGGTCGTCAGCCGGAAAAGGGTGGAGTGCCCTCTCAGGGTTGGGAGCGAGATCCTGCCCCAGGTGGAGGAGTTCAAGTATCTCGGGGTCTTGTTCACAAATGAGGGAAGAATGGAGCATAAGATCGACAGGCGGATCGGTGCGGCGTCCGCAGTGATGTAAGCTGAGCTGTAAGGCAAAGCTCTCAATTTACCAGTCGATCTATGTTCCTACCCTCACCTATGGTCATGAGCTATGGGTAGTGACCAAAAGAACGAGATCACGAATACAAGCGGCTGAAATGAGTTTCCTCCGCAGGGTGTCTGGGCTTTCCCTTAAAGACAGGGTGAGAAGCTCAGTCATCCGGGAGGGGCTCAGAGTAGAGCCGCTGCTCCTCCACATTGAGAGGAGTCAGATGAGGTGGCTCAGGCATCTGATCAGGATGCCTCCTGGACGCCTCCCTGGCGAGGTGTTCCGGGCACGTCCAACCAGGAGGAGGCCCCGGGGAAGACCCAGGACACGCTGGAGGGACTATGTCTCCAGGCTGGCCTGGGAACACCTCAGGATTCCTTCGGAAGAGCTAGAAGAAGTGGCCGGGGAGAGGGAAGTCTGGGCATCCCTGCTCAAGCTGCTGCCCCCGCGACCCGACCTCAGATAAGTGGAAAAAGATGGATGGATGGATGGACTGCAATGTATATTGGACGTGAAAGCTGCACTTTAAAGGAAAATAGGTCCCTTTTTCTCTTGCGTTAATGTTTACACTATGAATCATACATACAGTGTATATATTGTCACAAACCCCACAAAGAGCCATAGCAAGGTTTGGGGCAGGCACCCGTATATTAATTTGCCAGAGCCAGCAAGGTCTTCCTCTATAGGTCCAGATCCGGAAGTGACGTCAACAGGACCAGGTGGAACTTCCCATGAATGGTCTGTAGGAAAGCGAGAAAAAGAGTCAGTGTACTCTGCCACATCCCGGTCGGATTCGGAATTGCCCTTACTCAAGCCCTTTAGCTGCCTCCCATGCACACGTGTGTGACTATATATATATATATATATATATATACAGGCAGTCACCTGGTTATGTACGAGATAGGGACTGTAGGTTTGTTCTTATGTTGAATTTGAATTTAAGTCAGAACAGGTACATCATTTTCATAAATGCTGTTGTTGACTGACTGTAACCAACTGCTCTGCCAATGAATGATGCAGTTTCACCTCTCTCTGAACTTTTCATTATTTCTATTTTGTTTTCCATGGAGATGGTTTTTCTCTTCTTTACTGTATCACCAGCACTTGCATCAGATTTGTATTTCAGAGACATTGTTGAAGCGTGAAGACAAAAGGTTAAGATGAGCTCTTCTGCACATCATTGTACAAGCTATCACAGCAGGAAGTCACCCCTCGCCAGCACGTCTGGTGTACTGACAAAAGACAACTTCCTGCTATTTGATCAGCTGCTGCTACCGGGCTGCGTGTTCTGGATGTCGCGCTGCGCGTCGATCATTTAAAAGCCTGTACAGCAGATGTCCTTTTGTCTCACTTCCTTGTCTCGTGGGACATTAAAGTGTCTCAGAAAAATTGTTTGTAAGTAGGGCGTGACGTACGAGTAGTCTCGCGGGACTTCAAAGTGTCTCTCCGAGACGATCACATCTCGACCCAAGATTTTTTTATATAATAGATAGTTGTATATATACAGTGACATGTGAGTAGCTACCTTGCACCCAAAATACAAGGCTGAGCCTAAGTACTTTAGGAAAACCAGCTTGATTCAATTTGAAACAGGAATGGCAAGGTTATTTTTTGCAGTGGGAGCTACCACTCTACTAAACACAGACACAGCAAATGGGCAGGGTCGGGGCCAGGTTAGTGGCAAAGTTATAATGATCCCTGCTTCACCCATTGCTTCACCCAGTTATGAGCAGAGGGAGTAAAGGTTGCAGTTGCTTATGTGGAGCTGCGAACCTTTGGTTGCTTCAGCAATAGACAAGCAGCCCTTGATAGATGTGTCAATCATGTTTTGGCATGTCGCTCCTGTGGTCGAAATTTAACATCTTATTAATGAAAGAAACATCCTCTAACAGGACAATTCGGTAATCAGGCAGGAGAAAAGCTGCTCATTGTTTCTTTTAATTACTCCTCGGCAAAATGCCTTGGAGAGAGCCTTCTTCAAAAGCAGTCTGTTAAAGCATGGTCAGAATGATCAGAGAAACAAAGAATAGAGGTTCATTTTATAAACTGTTGAATTTACATACGATGTCAATCAATGCAAACATTTTACGCTGGTTGATTCATTGGTTTACCATCAAATGATTTTAAATTTTAATTTATAAAATAAAAGTCTATTATACCTTTGAGTTGTGTCATCATCCTTGAAATTTCTGTGCATATAACAACTGTCCATTCTAGTTTAGGACATGTGCTGATTTCTTAGTCATCTCAGAGTCATCCTTCAGGACATTTTGTATAATACATCAACCTTTCTTCTGGTACATTCTTTATTTCCTTGACCATCTAAGTATTTTCCCTAAACCAGTTCTTATATTTCAGTGTACATTTTGTTGTTCACTTGATCTTTATCTCATTTCCGACATTTATTAACCCTTTATGCTATTTCTTAAAGATGAATGCTATGTTACCTGAAAATTATTCTTACACACCCCATTGGGTTCAAAATTCTCACTATATGTATATATATACTAGGGGTTTTGCCCCCTGCTCAACTTCGCTCTCCAACCCTTCTGGCTTGCGCTACGCGTCAGCCACTTTATGTCTCTACTGCTCGCGTTGCTCCTCTTAAACCCCCTCTTAAACGGTGATACAATGGCAAACAAATAGTTTTTTTTTTACCTCCTCTTTGCTTGATCAGCTGCTAGCTTGCTGCTGCCATACCATATGATCTCGCACAGCGCTTTGAACATTAAAAAGCCTGTACAGCAGCTGTCCTACTGTTTGTCTTTTATTTCTGGCCCCGGGCATGGTTAAGTCTCGTCTCGCAGGATGTGAGTTCTTGATATTTTTTAGTTTATAATTTAAAAAAGGAATAAGAATCTGAAACTCTAACAACATCACATTAAAGTTTGATAAATTCTGAAAAGAATTATACCAAACATATATATGTATGTTTTAAAATAATCCCGATTTAAAGCATGACAAAGTGACATAAAAATGTCACATAAAATCATTGCACTTTTAGGCTTAGGATTTTATATACTGTATATAGAGTAGATATATACATATACATATATATATATTGTGGAGCCGACCCAGACACAGACAGGCGGACATGTTGTTACTCACCACCACACGTTTATTATATACAATATTATTTACAAATATGGTCACTAAGACCCAGTCCAAAATAGTGCACAAACCCCAACACTCAGTCCTGGCCACAAAATGCCTCTCTTCGGGCCGCCTCCACTCTCCTCTCTTGCCTTGTCCTTCTTCCACCCGACTCCAGCCTCGAATGAATGGAGACGGCCCCTTTTATTCAGTACCCGGATGAGCACCAGGTGTTCCCTGCATTCCTCCCTTGGCCACGCGCCAGCGTGGCGGAAGTGCCGGCTGCCCTCCCGGCAGCTCTCCGGGTAACGTCCAAAGTCTTCCCCCCAGCACTTCCTGGTGTGGCAGAAGTGCTGGGGTAACAGGTCCCCAAGGCATTGGGGCGCCTCCTGGCGGTGACTACGGGCCCCTACAGGGTGGAGCTTCCATGCCCTGTACCCGTGGCCCCCAAAGCAACCAGGAAGGCGACCCCCACGTGATCCAGGGTGGGCAAAGACCCACATCCGGTCCCTCATGGCGTCCCGGCTGGGTCATGGCCCCTGGCATCCCTGACAATATATATATGTATATACACTTGTGATGAATGGTTCTTGGCACAGTGCAAGTTTTAAATAAATAAACGTGTTCTAGAGAGTGCATGCTCGAATCAGGGGTACAAGTGTGCTTCACTCCGGGGTTGTGCAAAAGTGAGCAGATCAGTCAGGTGCCTCATTTGTGCCTCGGAGGGAGTGACATCTTAAAACCTGCATCCAATTAAGGAAACATACGAAGCCTGCATGGTAGGCAAGGGGGAACAGAAAAAGAACAGGGAAGGAAAGAAAAGAGAGCAGAGGTTAAAGAAAGGAGAGAAGGGCATGAGCAAGAAAGAGCTGGTGCAGAATAGAAGGAAGCAGGCATACGGGAAAGTGAGCCCTGGGGATGGAGCGTGTGGCCAGCACCCAAGAGGGATAAGGGTTGCTCCTGCTTAGCAGCCAGGGAGTAGGAACAACCATTCCAAGAGGACTACCTGGAGAAGTTGCATAAAAGCAGATCAGCTATCACTATATTGCAGACATAGCACTTACAGCACTTTGGACGTGGCTCCTGGCTGCTAGAGTCCATCTGCCTGGGTGTGCCAATGCCAGCAAATCACACTGGGCCAGTGGATAGTGGGCATGCTGTACAAGTTGCCTCTGAAGCAGAGAGTGGCGGGCAAAGGGATGAAGCAGCTGGGAGATGCCACGAAAGTGCTCACAAAGTGCTGTGTCTGTGAACACTGATCTTGGAGCTGCTTTCTTTACTGGCTTCTTTGCTAGTCCCACCCCTTTGGACAGCTGAGCAGGTGAATGAGATATAATGAGTTAGTGGTGTACCTGGGATGTTTTTGGTTACAGAAGGTGTGCCACCACAGAAAAAAGTTTGGGAAACAGTGCTGTAGGGGGTAGATTATATAATACTACAAAAATACAAAGCATCACATTTTCAATGTAAATAAATATAAATGATTACGTAATAAATATTAATTTTTGCCATGTTAAACATTATAATTAAATAGCACATTAATTACTTCAGAGCTGCAATTATGCATGGTCTTTAGATTTTGTGAGATGGTTTTGTTGTGTAACTTGCACTACTGAGGTAAAAAAAGATCAAAATCACATGAATTAAGCACAGTCCAAGTGAGAAGGATTGTATCGATCAAAGTGTGTTGAGTTGCCTCTCCTTCCAGGCCAGGTAAGTGCAAAGATAACAGAACAAGAGTTTGGGTGGAAGACATAAGTATGGATCTACAATTATGTAACACAAAATCTGAGCATGGGAATTAAAGTGTTTAATATTTTCACCCTAAAACACTTCCGTGATAAAACACTAAGTAATCACTCTCCTCTGCATCCACAGTCCATCCTATGCTGAATTGTTTGCCTCCAGGCAACAAAAGCACAAGTTTCTTGTGCAACTATTTTGTGCCATTTGGTTGTTGTGAAGAAGTTCTGTATCTTGAGTTAAACATATTTAAGATGAAAATAAGACTTTCTCAAGTTGGCAACATGTCTTTGCCCTGTTTATGATTTTTGTTTTCAATATTTCATAGTTTTGCCAAATTTGGAGGGAATCTAGTTTGGAAATCTGAAGATTGCAACTTTGTAGTTTGCTCATGACTTCTCCAGGGTTCACAAACCCTGAAGCACCTCCAAAGCTGAACTCATGGTTCTGTCTTGAAAAAGAGTAATTCTGTCTTTCCCTGTAATAAGAGGACAGCCAAAATAAGGCTTCCCTTTGAAAAGCTGCTGGTATCACTTTTAATGATAAACATGATGACTGGAAGAAGAAATCTGCTGCTGTTCCTGAGTAAGATGAGCCAAGTAAAGTACGTTAGGTATACAATATGGATGACCTTCATTAGATGCTTTAATGTAAGACTTCAGTATTTTAATATCTCCTTTTTGTTTTCTTGTGCCTCTTACCAGATTTTTTATCCTGGTCTGTAGCCATATATTTTGAGGATGAAATTTAAAACAGTATATCCCTTGCCCTTCATGAATTTAGCTTTTTGAAACATTAATGTCCCTTATAGTCCGGGGTAATCAGATTGCTGGAGGACACTGAGCATATCAATGGAACAAAGCATGCAATGACTATCTGTTATAATTGTATTAATTTTTTGACTCTCAAAGGGTATTGCAAGACCCCAAGGCAGATTCCTTACATGACAATTTTTCACCTCTGTTCTCTAATATGTAGGGTCTCTTTATAGTTGCCCGTGTGTGTATAGGCAATGTGTATATTCTGGATAAAATCATTGAAAAATGTTAGTCTCAAAATTGGGATGAGCTGCCCTGTTTCAATGGACATTTTTCTGTAGTAGAAAAATGTAAAATAAAATGTTCGCAATCACAATGCTACACATATAGATTGGATTAGATTGCTGGGTGATTAAATACATGGAAAAAGAAACTATAAGAAATTGAACTTCCTCTTATCTTGCACTTGATTCCATGAGAAGATTTTTTACAACTGTCTGAATTACCTCAATAGCATTATGAGGAGTTGGTTTATAATCACACCAGAATGTAATCAGTCTTTCCTGCTTACCTATTGTGGAAGACAGCCCGGACACAGACAGGCAGACATCGTGTTAAGCACCACAACACATGTTTATTTACAATATTCTATATACAAGTGCATATACAACCCCAAAACTCCCCCAATGTCCAGGTCTCACAATGCCTCTCTTTACTCCAGGATGCCTCCTTTCCTCTCCTCCCGAGCTCCGTCTTTCTCCACTCCCGACTCAAGTTATCGAATGGAAGGAGGCGGCCCCTTTTATACACACCCGGACATGCTCCAGGTGCCTCCCGATTAGCTTCCACTGGCACTCCCAAGTGTGGTGGAAGTACCGGCTGTGCACCCGGAAGCACTCCGGGTGTCCCTGGTCTTCTTCCCCCCAGCACTCCTCAGGCATTGGGGTGCCCCCCTGGCGGTGACCACGGGCCCCTATAGGGTTGAGCTTCTAAGCTCTGTTCCCATGGTCCCCAAAGCCACCAGTGCGGTCGCCCCCTCGTGGTTTGGAGGAGGCGTAAGCCCTCCTCCGTTCCTTCTGGGTGTCCCGGCTGGGTAACACCCCCAGCCACTCGCCACACTATACAGTATGATACAGTATGTTTCATTGGGGTAATGATGATGATTATGTACAATAACTAATGTAAATCAAAGCAAAAAGTCAAGTTTAAGTAATATTTTTAACATTAAAAAGTCATAAACATCAGGATGCTAGAAAATGATACTAATTACACTTTCAATTTACCTGGTTAGGAAATTCAGTTTTCTTGTAATTCTTCATTATCATTTTTCATAGATTAATATAATGTTTGTTACATCATTTTTATAGTTTAATTTGGATAATAAATAACTTTCATGACATTTAGCGACATAATGTACAGTATATATACACCAATCAGCCACATTATTAAACAACCCGCCTAACATTATGTAATTCCTTCTCGTGTTGATAAAACAGCTCAGACCCATTCAGGCATGGATATCACTAGACCTCTGAAGGTGCCCTGTGGTATCTGGCACCAAGGCATTTGTAGCAGATTCTTTAAGTCCAGAAAGTTGCAAGGTGTCATCTCCATGGATCAAACTTGTTTTTCCGGCACAACCAACAGATGATCTATCAGACTGAGATCTGGGGAATTTGGATGCCAGGTCAACACCTTACAGTCTTTGTCATGTTCCTCAAACCATTACTGAACAAGTTCTGCAGTGTCCCAGGGAGCATTATCCTCCTGAAAGAGGCAACTGCCATCAGGAAAAACCATTGCCATGAAGGGCTATATGTGGTCTGCAATAATCTTTAGGTCGGTGTCAAAGTAACATCCACATGAATGGCAGGACCTAGTGTAACCAAGCAAAACATTGCCCAGAACATGACACTACCTCTGCAAGGTTGCTTTCTTTTCATAGTTCATCGTGCTGCCATCTCTTCCTCCGGTGAATGACGTACATGCACCTGGCCATCCAAATGATCTAAAAGAAAAGTGATTCATCAGACCAGACCACCTTCTTCCATTGATCCATGGTTCAGCTCTGATGCTCATATGCCCAGTGCATGGGTCAGCATTGGCATGCTGCCCAGTCTGTGGCTATGTAGCCTCAAAGCTGGGATGCACTGTGTGTACTGACACATTTCTCTGTCTCCCATGACCTTGTCGTTGGTTTACCAGTTGTCCTTCCATAGACCACTTTTGCTAGACACTAACTATTGCATACTGGGAGCACCCCACAAGATCTGCCATTTTGGAGATGTCTAGCCACTACAATTTGGCCCTGGTCAGATTCGCTTAGATCCATATGCTAGCCCATTTTTCTGCTTCCAGCCCATCACCCTCAAGAACTGACTGCTCAATTGCTGCCTCACATATTCCACCTTTTGACAGGTACCCATCCATCCATCCAGTTTCCAAACCGTTGAATCCGAACACAGGGTTTACGGGGGTCTGCTGGAGCCAATCCTAGCCAACACAGGGCGCAAGGCAGGAACCAATCCCGGGCAGGGCGCCAACCCACCGCAGTTGACAGGTACCATTGTAACAAAATAATCAATGTTGTTCATTTCTCCCATCAGTGGTTTTAATGTTGTGGCTAATCAATGTATAGAATAGAAAATTACTGTTGTAGATTGTTGAGAATTTTGCATTTGGAAAAATACATTATTGTTGCATTTCTGCATATACAGAACAAACTACAGTACATGCAAGAAGAACATGGTAGCTAACCTGTGTTGCCAAAGGCGTGATTATTCATACTAGCCTGCAGGACTAAAGGGGACTTATGCATTTGCCTGATTTCTCAGAGATGCAAGGTTGCTATGGTAATGCCACCTACAGTTTCTGTCTCCTCCACTCCCAACCCACCTTCCTTTAAAAGTGTTCTACTGAACAGATGGAAGGTGCTGGGACCAAAAGAATAAATGTGTTTCAAAAAACAAGCCATGTTTGTGACTCTGAGTTCTACACAATCTTTTCACCAAAATAAAAACAAAGCTCTAAATTGTTGTCAAAGTCCTCAGCAAAAATCGTCAAGTCAGGAAGTCAAGAAAAGCAAAGACAAGCATGAAGTTTACGGTTGTTATCCAAATCTCAGCATATCCAGAACTTTTATGCAGTTGGAACGATAATGTCACGTTGTACATATGTGGTTGACGCTCAGTGGATACCACAGCAGAATCATGCTTATGCTGTATACAGTGGATTCAGAATGTATTCAGACAGTTTCACTTTCTGCACACTTTATTGTGCTGGAGATTGATTTTTAATGGATAAATTTGCCATACGTGCTCATAAATCTACACTTAATAAGCCATAATGACGACTAGAAAGCATGTTTTTAAAAAGGTTTGCAAATTTTAAGGTTTAATTTTTTTAAATTAAAAATTGAAATCTCTCATTCATATCAGTATTCAAACCCTTTGCTGTGGCATTTCAATTGTAGTCAAGTGTATCCTGTTTGATTTAATTATTTTTGACATGAGTTTAGAACTTAATTGGAGTTCACCTGTGGCAAACTCAATTGAGAAGAAGTTTATGTTATGCTCTGGCACATACACATATCAGAATCTTGGATTAGTGACATCATTATAGAGCATGTGATAGTTGAGTGTTACCATGTGCACTTTCTACCTTCACAACCTACTGCATCATAGACATGGGAAGAATCCAAGGGAAACTATACTATACAGAGAGGAGGATTGAAAACGATGACTGGGGAGCGTAGGATGATAGCACTGTGTGTTCTGATGCCTTGGGTGATAGCTACCAACATTAAAATATAACCTTACTTTACTGTGTGACCCTCTCTGCGATTCGGAAACTTGGAAGGGAAAGTGGATGATTGATGCTGTGTCTGTGCTCAAACTACACCATGTTATTTATGGTGCAACTCCTGTTCCCTTGAATTACTGATGTTCTTTGATGAAGTGCTACTTTAGTGGTCTGCTGCATTATATTGTGAAGACTAGATGTGATCCATGGCATGCGTCAAGTCGCTAATTAGATATTGGATGTTTAAACCTGTACTAAGTCTAGGAAAGATGATTACTATGTTCATTGTAGAGCATGACACCTTAATTCTGTTTGAGAAATATATGCCACATATAACATTTAAGTTTCAAGAGCTCTGTCTTTTGCATTGCATCTAGTCTAATTAGGACCTGCTAGCATGTAGACAGATGCCCTCCTTCAATAAGACTTGTCACAGCTGAGTCTTGTATTTAACCTAGTCACACGGACATATAACAAGTAGTATAAAACTAGTCAAGCTAAATATGTAAATTTCAGGACAAGCTCCCTTTAGGGATACATAATAATGTATGCTCACGTGGGAAAAAGCATTCACCTGCAAAGATGAGTAATCTCTCCAACAGAGCCACATTGTGTCCTTTGCCTGTTTCCAATTGTTTTGCCTACCTTACACTGTATTATCTTAATATATAAGCTACAAGTTAAGATGGAAAGTGAAATTAGTATTTTACATGTCACTAGCTCAGCCATTTCTCCTTATCTGCTCATCATGTTTTATTCATGCAATTATATAGTATACTTTTTGTAATAGCACCCTTACTTCAAGGGTCTTTTTGTTGTGTCCTCCAATCAGCCTTACTGGATATAGTAGGCAATGTAAACATCACTTGATTGGTTAATGGTGCTTACTAGATTGCAACATAGCAATGTACTTTTTACCAGGATTCTAAATCATAATTGTTAGCATCAGTCATACAGGTGTATTAATAGAGCATCTCTGTTCTCATTATACATTGCACCAGTTTTTTTTTAAAATTTGGTGCATGGCAATCAATCTATTGCCATTTTTCTTTTTCTTCTCTTTTATCTTCCAGCATTCAATCCATACTAACTACAACTAAGAGTTCTGAGTTATGCTTGTCAAACTCAGTAGTTAATTTGTGGTTTGGGTAGACTGTTAAAACTGTAAAATAAGTGAAGTGGTCTTCTCAGTGTGGGCACGGTGTGGTGCCATTTTATCCTAGATATTGTCATCTTGTAATAGGTGATAGATTGTATAGTCCATTTATTCTTGTATATAATGGGTGCCACAAGCTGTGCTATTAAAAACCATTCTGGAGTAGAATATCTGAGGGAATATAAGCAGCATTTCCTGAACTGCCCTCTCTGTGCTGGCTAATTGTGTACTCTGCCTATATTATATGTGCTATTTTATGTCTGTTTAGAGAGCATACCTGGAATAAACTATTCATAATTTTCAAATGCAGTTTTGGTCTATCTTTGAAAATATTGTCGTGAACACAGAATGATGCCAGAGACTTTGTAAAAGCTTATACTACTTGTATCATATATGTGATGGTGAAACAGTATGATCATGATGATAGTGAACCTATCAAGATACCCCTGTCCTCATCTCTACAGGGCATTTATGGTCAATAAATGCTTTGAGAAGCATAGCACTTTTATAATACCTGTATAAATAAGCAATCCCTCTCAAGAGATTACAGCTCCGTTGACCATTAATAAGAATGTTTTTCTGTCACCATTATCTAAACACCAACCTATCCCTCTGAACTGAATAATATATACAAAGGTGTATTAAAGGTGTGCTGGTGGCTTGTGGAAGCCTGCCCCCAATTAAAACATATTTTCTGTTTTCATAGTTACATTTAACATGTTATCATCATCATCATCATCATCATCCTCTATCAGAGGGTTGACCATCATGTTTCTCCTTATTCTCTCTTTATTTCTCAATATTTTTTTTTACTCCTGATCTAACCTTGATTTAATCTAGCCAGGTTCTCCTTGGGCAAACTCAACAGAGCAGATTTAATAACCTTTTCCTGTAACAGCATCCTTTCCCTTCTGTTTAATCCCCAGTTTAGTCAACATATATGGTTTTGGCCTACACATGGGTCTCCTTCTGACCTATTCTTGAAAATGTGATGTTCATATTTGCTAGGTTCAGAATTTATTAAATTTATTATCCCAAATGCTGAGTTATACCAGAGACAACATATAAGGTATGTAAACAGGAGGTTGACTGTTAGATATTTGTCTGTTTCTCATTAATAGTTTGTTTTCTATGGTGCATATTAACCTAGTGTGATCTATTTATGCTTCATGTGACTATTGTAGTGAGGTGTATTAATATAAAAATATATTTCTCTATTATAATAAAAAAAATCTTGGGAAGAGAGACGAGACATGACTTTCTCAGAGAAAGACTTTCATGTTCCGTGAAACAAGGTTTTGTGCCAAGAGATTTAATCATGTCTGGGGCTGGAAATAAAAGACAAAGAGTAGATGACAAAGTAGAACGTTGTAAAGAATTCAAAAACATGGCACGATACACATGCAGAGCAGGTTAGGGATAATGGAAGTACGAAAATTCGAAAGTCTCAAAAAATGATAGTAAAGATTGCATTAGTGCAAGCAAACAGAAATTATTACTCATTGAAATAATGGAACAACGAAAAGAGATTGAATATATTGTTTGGATTTAAACTTTAAGTCGGAGACTTGTAGATCATCGAATTTGTGTTTCTTCCCAATGAAGAGGCGTATCAACGAAAATGAAAGGTTTTGTTGTTTAGTGAAAGTGAAATCCACATACGCGAGCAGCAGAGACGTAAAGTTGCTGGCGCATAGTGCAGGCAGGGGGGTTGGCGAGCGAAGTGAGCAGGGGGCAAAGCACACTAGTTAATTGGATAATAATTCGCAGTCCACATTTTCATGAAACACGGTGAAACAGGGGGGTGTTTGACTTTTTGATACAAACATCGACAAATAAAAATGCTGCTTCTTAGATCACTCATAACAATGTACAATGTATTTGAGCTACATAAGAAGACTATTTAGTGCTCCTGTGCAACTTTGCTTTCTCTTTCATTGTAACATCTTATTATTAACACATTACCATTGGGTTGTATTTCTCTCACTATGTGATGAGAAAAAAAATAATAAAAATAAAATAAATAGACACAATTAAAATAAAAATTTAGATCAGATAAAGTATATTTATTCATTCCATTGACCCTAAACTGGATAGGATGAT
Organism: Polypterus bichir lapradei; assembly: GCA_026402145.1. NCBI lineage: Eukaryota > Metazoa > Chordata > Cladistia > Polypteriformes > Polypteridae > Polypterus > Polypterus bichir. Next base: position 33,199,062 of record JANRMT010062825.1, on the reverse strand, counting down.
TAGAAAATATATTGACAGATTAAAATTTATAATTCTCAGTACAGGTTTCCCCCACTTTGCACATATCGTTCATTCCTGAAAACTCCTTTGTAAGGTGAATTTTCATAATGTGAACACATAATTACCATCAATTTAAATTAAAAAAAAAACAAACATTTTAGACATTCCCTGGCTTTACACAATGATCCCATTTTTAGATCAAATGACACCAAAATGCAAGAAAATTGACACAATTAGTTCAACAATAACATTAGTCATCCAAACAAACGTTAATTAAACATTCTCCCTTCATTAAATGCAGTTTAACAAGGCTATTTAACTATGGTTTATTACTTCAGGTTTTACATTCAAAGAAATTATTTTTTCCATTTTGTTTGGCTTTTTCAACTATTTTGCAATTTTTCTTTGGAGACAACATGCTCAATATTGTGTGAAAATCCTTGAGCTACACATGTGGCAAACTGACTGAATCATAGCACATTAACTCCAAGTCTATTGTGACAATGACTGAGACAGAAATTGGGCATCATCAACATTCAGTCTCATCATAAACATCCAGCCTCACCCCATACATTTACCCCTGCTCCTAACATCCAGCCCTGCTTTATGCTGCAGTAAGTGTATTTGTGATGGCTGTGAAGATGATCCAATGTTAGTGCTTCACAACCATGCACGTTCAGTTTCATTGTGCTTTGAAAGATGAGAAGATTGTTAAATAACTAAATAAAATCTATATTTGTCTATATCACTATATCTGTCTATATGAGTGAAACAAAATCATCCACAAGGTTTTAATCACATGTTCATGTTCTATCATTGTCTATTGTGATAGAAAGGACCCCTGATGGTAGTTTGCCTCACTGAAAATGGGAGGCAGCTGGTACACAAGTACCTTAATTACACACTTAATAACCTAAGAGAAAAATAAAGGATCAACTCAAAAAATCATATAAGTAGTATAGAAATAAAACCTTGCGGGTCCTCTGCATCTAAATTAAAAAGTTTGAAACTCTTATCTGTCATCTATATCACTCCAAATCATTACCATTCTCTCCTCTCAACCTGTTTTATTCTGTTCAGGAGCCTGGTCTTTCTTTCCTATCCCCAACTTAATGTTTGTCCTCTCCCCTCCTGACCCTGCATTCAATGTGTTTTTTGGGTTAGAGGTGTCTTTAAACTCTATCCAATGCTCAGTTTAGGTCAAGTATTAGAATCACTTTGGTGTCAAGGTTGTCTTTTTTAACTCCATAGACAACAGACTAGATCTTTGTTTAGCTGTGTATCTGTACCTGTGAGCCATCAGAGGTCCTTTAAAATCTAGGTTTCCGGTGCAGCCATGCAAATGCCCTTATCCATTACAACATGTTCGTCCATTCCCTTCAATGACGACTTCTACTATCTCCTCTCAAGTCCCTAGATTATAACAAGACTGCATGGGAAAAGCTAGTCTGTCTGCCTCTTGGCATTCGAGATAAATAATTTTTGCTTCAAACCAGTCCACAGCTCTCTCAATGCTATATATGAACTTCTAAACTGACCATGAACAATGGTGTTTTCCTTGCTTACCTATAATGCTCTAAGGATTATAACTCCTGTAATTAGTAATGACATGGCTAATCATGTGCCCTCAATGCAATTACATTCTAGCAGCCCTTGTCTTTACTAGATACAGTATGTGAAAGAATGTATACTGCATGTTTAAAGATAAAGCTCCCTCCTCAATGCCTTTATACTGAGATCTATTTCTTGGGTATACTGTAAATTGTTCTTAAAGTACCAAGTCAACTGGACCCTAACAGTGCCCTGCTGCCAGTTACATCAGTGTGGCAGGCAGTGAATTCCAACCATATCACACTGTATCATCCATCCTCTTGCCTACAAACCCTGTTTTTCATTCCAAGTGTGTATATGGTATGTACACACATACGACAGAATGTTTTCACTTTCGTACATATAGAAAGTTACTTGATTACAGTACAATAGTTTGTCATATTCTCAAAGATCTACAAAGATTCATTTAAAAATTCTAGTAAGATTAATAACCTCAAAAGATATAATTACCCATTGTAATAAAAGTACTGTGGAGATTCTTTACGTAAGAACTTTCATTTTTTGATGCTCTGTAGAAAGTGTGTGACCTGGGTCATGTAAACCGCAGAACTTCATAAGAGTGGAAAGGACAAATATATGGATTTATTCAGAATGTTGAGTGCTTAGGCTGCTGTAAGCTATATTTTTGTGATACTGCATTATATGTTCAATAATGCCTTGATTATTTAGAACAAGTTAAAACTAATTACTTTATGTTAAAAAAGAAAATTTAACGGTACCCAGTTGCATAAAAACTAAAATCTGAATTCAGAAACAAAGAAAGTCCGTATTAGTAAAGCATGAAAAAGTGGTGAGCACTTCACTTAAAATATTAAAATGAATGTTCGTGGATGTTCGGCATTAGTTTCCAAGGGGAAAGACTTGTAAAACATTTTGCTCCCAAAGTGCTAACATATATTACTGAGAGTGATTCAGCAGGGGTTTTCAGCTGCAACATTTCTCCTATGAGCTGCCAATGTTACAGGATTTTTCTGGTGCTTATGTAACACTTCTAGCACTATACATTTATTACAGATTTATAATCAGACAAATTGTTCTACTCAAATGAAGGTTTTACTTGGATTAAAAGCAACATTTCTAAATTGCCCAAAGCCAGAAGAAGGTAGCACTGTATTTTGGTTCCATGCCTTTAAAAAGACATATAAAGTTAATTGACTAATAACTGACACTGAATTAATTAATGTAAATGTGTATGGTACATGAATACATCTGATACACCAGGATCCTTTTATGACAAAGTAGGTTTAAAAATGGACAAATGAAAAAACTTCCTGATAATCCACCACCTCTTTACAGTATTTAGCGAATGCTTCATTCTTTGAATATAGAACTGAAGGATGGATTGATTTGCTCAGGCTCTTTCAGTGACTTAGTGATGAAGATTGAACTGCTATAATATTTTATCCACACTGCCCAAGCAGATTAAGTGGCATGAAATTCCATGACCAGGAATAAACCAAACTATAGTTGTAAGAATGCCAAATCCTAATGTTCAGACCATCAGGGATACAACAAAGAATTACATGTTGACTGTAAAGGTCACATAGTGTAAACTTTTCATTTCCACAATCTGCTACCTTAAGGGTAAACAAAGTTGGCACAGATGTACAGCATGGCTTATGACACTGTGTTTTGCTTTGAGTTGAAGAGATATTATAAACTGTACCTCACTTAACACATTTTTAAAAAGCTTTCTGTCAGTGGTGATGTGGACACTGCTCATAGACAGAGTCTGACATTTAGGCTGGAGGCTGGTGGGTGCAAATTGAAATTATAAAAAGGTAAACAAGTACCATTAACAATATTAAAATGACAGAAAACCTTTTGTTAATATGTTTGTCTAATTATTGCAGTTGTGACAAAATAACTGCTTTCTTATTTTTTAAGCAAGTTAGAAAATGTATTCATGGCATAACATTACTGGGATTGGATTAACTGTTTTGAAGGTTTGAGCATATTTTAACTTTTATTTACTTCACCGAGAGATAGATATCTTGTTTTTGTTTATAAAATATTTTGAAACAGATTTGTTTGCCACATAGAGATTTGCTCAGACAGTTACACTGCTGCTTGTATAAACAGAACATTCAGGCATAAGCCATAGCTCGGACGGACTGAGGATCTCTTTGCCATGAGGCATCTATTTTACATGTTGTGGAACTGGACCCGGACACAGACAGACGGACATCATTTGTTCACCCAACACACGTTTATTATGTACAATATTTACAAACAGTTCAGTGCACGTCCCAGTGCCTCCAGCACCGATCCCCCAAAGTCCAGGCCTCACAGTCTCTAGATGCCTTTCCTTCTGGCCGCCTCCACTCCACTCTCGAGCTCCATCCACTTCCACCCGACTCTTGCTGCTGACGGAAGGGAGGCGGCCCCTTAAATAACAACCTGGATGGGCTCCAGCTGCTTTCCCGGCAATCCCCCGCGGACACACCCCCGTGTGGCGGAAGTGCCGGCTGCGCACCCGGAAGCCCTCCAGGTGTCCCCAGTCTTCTTCCACCCAGCACTTCCTAGTGTAGCGGAAGTGCTGAGGTCCAGGGTTCTTCAGGCACCAGGGCGCCGCCTGGCAGTGGCCACGGGCCCCTACAGGGTTGGGCTTCCATGCCCTCTGCCCATGGCCCCCAACACAACCAGGGCGGTCGCCCCCTCGTGGTCTGGAGGAGGCAAAAGCCCTCCTCTGGTCCTCCTGGGCGTCCCGGCTGGGCCCCACTCCCAGCCGCATGCGACAATGTAAATGAAGAAAATACTATATACAAAATATACAACTTGATCTTGCACTACCAGTCACCCCTTAAATTCTGCCCATGACTGTGCTCACTCCTGAGCTTTTTCAGACTTTTTATAAGCAGCGTATGGCGATTTCATGCTTTGACTCTCCTACAATCCCAACTCAGAAAAACTTATGATGGCAAGGAAAAAACAAATTAAAATAGAAAGCAGTGATTAGTAAATGGTAGCAATTTATCTTTGACCTGAACACAATATAATAGCCTATTATTTGATGTTAAAACTAAGTAATTGTATTTTTTTTTTCAAAAATGAAAACTTTCTTTGATTTTGATGCTTGCAACATAAGTCTGGATAGTAAAGAATTTACCGCTATGTAACATTGCCTTTCCTTCTCACAACACATAATAAATGTAAGTTACTGAAAACACCAATTTATTGAATGTTTTAGGTGTGATTTTGTTCTATTTTTCTTGCAAACAAGCCTTAAGGCCAAGAACAAAGGACATCTATTCAGAGGTTAATTCTTTTCTATCTTTCCTGAAGGAAATAGATTCACAGACCAACTTCTCCATGTAAGCAAGTAAAACAGAGAGTTCAGACATTGTGGGATTCCTTGCCGCAGACAATTTCGGAGCTTTCCAGGATCGCTAACACGATGGAGCAATGTATGGAGGGGGCAGCAAGACCACGAAAGACAGCCTGTCATTGTGTAACATCATTCCCTCCCTGTTGCAAAAGAAGTCAAGAGCCCGGCTTGCTCAACTGAACATTGCCTTTTCACAAAGCCAGATAAGCATTCATTTCAACCTTGAAGGCCCCAGGTTCATGACCAGACATTCTATATGAGGCTGAGATATGTAGAGGTGCAGCATCCTGAGTGATTCCTCAACAGTAACAAGTGTAACTCAAGTGTTTTCTCTTTAGTTTATATGAATTTCCTCACATTATTCTATTCTTCCTCCAAATCAGTGTTTTTGGCCTATGTAGAATGCAATAAACTGCTGTTATTATTAATTTTATGTTTTATCCTCTTAACATCTAGTTCAAACTGTGATTCACCAAGATTATGGAATTAATTACTTAAAATTGAATGAATAAGTTATTTTGAACAATACGACTTTTTAAAATTTAACATGTGAATGTGCAATAGAAATGGAATAGTGCCACAAACACTGGTGCTGTCATGTTACAATTAAAGGATTTTGGGGTCAGTGTTCTGTATTTTCCTATAATATGCAAGGGATGGCTTTAAACAATTATGAATATAATGACCCCAAAAGTAAATTCTAGAAAAACTTGTATACTATGCTATAAATTAGTCTTATTATGCAAGTGTGATGACAGAGGTCTGTGCAGCTTATGTTTTTAATAAAATGAACAAATAATGTGTGCTCAGGTTCAGAGGGAGTATGGGTGTGCAAGGTTGTCTGGTGGAGTTGTTCCATTGGTTGATAGGGAAGATCAGCTGATAGCACGTTTCTGTGTAGACACGTGCAGTTTGGTCAACTGACTTGTTAGCACCAAGGAGGCTGAAATCATTACCAATGCATCTGAATTCCTAGAGGGATAAAAAGGATCCTGAGCAAAGAAACTGGGAGAACAATAGGAAAGAGATAATGTAAGAAAAATGAGAGGTGAAAGGATTAGAGGTTAAAGCAAAAATAAAAGGAAATGTCAGGATCAGTGTAGCTGCGTTTTTCCCAAAATTACCAAAGTTCAGCAGCTTCAACTCAAAAAAATGGGATTGAACAAAAGCCTGACGTGCAGAAATAATTCCACAGACAAAATATCTTTGTTTTTGAAGGTTTAGTTAAGTTTTGAAGTAAAACAGTTCACGCAAAAAAGGAAAATTAAAATAGCAAAAAAGGAAAAATTAATGTTAAGAAAAGTTCAGTTCTAAGCTTAATCTTGTTACATCTCAAATCGTTACTTCTTACTTAACATTTCTGAACCATTTCAAAACGGTCAGAAAACTGTATGCTTATCCCATTTCTAAACTTAAAATGGGTCTTTTAAGTCCCTATGTACTGGGACCTGTTCTAAACAACAATTGAGCTTATTATCACACTGTTTCTCAGTTACAGTAAGAAGGTTCTATCTCTTGCTAACTTATAGGGGGGAAGACTATACCATAAGTTATGACTATGAAAGAAATTTTTATTCTATTCAAATTAAACAAACATTAATATGAGTTTAACTCAAAACTTTAACTTTCTAAGATTGACTCTTACAATCAGGGTTGGAGTCAGTATAATGTGGAGTGGAGGTAGGCAGTTGGGAAAGTGAGCTCCAGAAGAGAAGCGAGTGGCCAGTGCTCAATAGGGGGCTGATAGTCGCTTCTGCTAAGCAATCTGGGAGCAGGAGCGACCAAACACTCCTTAAGAGCTCCTGCGTAAGGCCAAGAAGTGGCAGTGGGAGAAAAAGGAGCAAGGTCAATTTGGCTCCTCACAGACTCAAAAGGACTAGCAGCAAGGATCCGAGGCTAGTATAAGGGTTGACTGTACCTTTCTGGACGACATCTCATCTGTCTGCAGGACCCTTATGGGGTAAAAATAGGAGGCATCGGTTGTCTGATGCCACTGGGATTTTTTAACCTAATTTTTACTGATTTATTTATTGGCTTTTAACCTCTAATGGACACTTGTTATATTGGGATTTTATTAACCTATTTATTTAATGCTTAGAGCACTGGTTCAAGCTGTGAAAGGAGTGTAAACGCAGCATCACAGCAAGAAACTAAAAGACAAGCAAAGGAACAATTGTTAGATCAAATAAAAAAGAATTTTAATACATGCATCAGATTGATATATAATGTTAATATTGTTATAATTCTTGTTTTTTGTGTATTTGTTTCATTTTATTATAACATTTTAGTATTAATTATATATTTTATTAGCATTAAAATAATTTAAGGTTTTATTCTGGAAGCCATTTTGTTTCCGGAGGCCACTATATTATTTTCACAACTGAATCAAATTGATATCGAATCAGGTTTTGGAATGAATCATAATACAGAAACTGTTCTTTAAAGTAGTAAACAACTTGCAGGTTAATGCAGACTGAGGCCATGTATTTGTTCATGCTCTACTAGACCCAAGTGCACCATTTGACTTCATAGAGCAGTATTCTTATAAATTGTCTTAGTCAATGGGTGGGCCTCTCTGGCAGTGTCTTAAATTGCTTTTAATCTTATTTAATGGGTAAAAAATTATTTGTTAGTTGTGGTGATTGTACTTCATGAATCTATGATATTGAATATGGCATACCATATAGATCTACTTGGGGCCCGCTGCTTTTTCCAATTTACATGCTCCTGTTAGACCAGAATATATCAAAACACAAGATGAATTATTACAGTTATGGAGATGAGAAGCAGTTTTACCTGTCTATTGCACCTGATGACCCTGACGCTCTTAGCTCTCCAATCCAGTGTCTATCTTGCATCTCTAAATGAATAAGTAGTAATTTCCTCAAGCTAAAAACTGAAATCTTAGTTGTTGGTAAAAATTAATATATTGAGGGTATTAGAAGTAAAGTAAAATAATATTCAAGGCAGACAGTAAAGAATTTAGGTACAATCATGGACTGTTTCCGATAGGGAGCGATATAGCTCCCTAGTTGGAATTAATTCTTTTGTAATTGCGGCGTTTTAAGTAACCAAAAACTATATAGATATGATATTAAAAGGCGATATCCTTCCCATAGTGATACGGCGATAAAAATCACATAAGAGAAAATAACTTATCTTTCTTTACTGACGATTTACGTGGCATTACAGACGGGAAGCCATGACAAAACTTTATCAAGGTGGGATCTTGATCTATACAGTCTGCCATTTTTCGTCACTGCGCTGGAAGGCTTTTCAGGACAGATGACGATATCACCCATTCGTCCGTCGGCTTCAAAGTGTTTGGCTGCTGTCCAAGTTTTTTTATACTGTCTTCTTCACGTGCAGGCCCTTACTTAGGCTCCAAACAAGGGAAGGAAAGGATTCCATTTCATCTCTAACATACAGAAATAGTACAATGCCTATTTTCGTAGTTGTACCTTCTCTCTTCAAATGCATGCCTAGCAGTTCTAAATGCTGAGAGCCCCTGTGTTCTAACTTTGGCCTGGCCTGTACATGTGAGTGGATTTATAAAATAATTTTTGTACAGAGCACAGTGACATTAAACTTATATTCTTATTACATGGACTCTGACCCAAATTTAAATCTACTCTTATGTACATTTTTCCATCTAAGGAATTGTAAAACTTAGACATCTTGTAACATTGCAAGGTGCTGAGAAATTAATTCACACTTTTGTTTTTGTTGGCTAGATTCCTGTAGTGCACTCCTTACTGGACTGCCTAAGAAAGACATCAATAGGTTGCATTTAGTTCAGAATGCAGCAGCAAGAATCTTAACTGGAAAAAGAAAGTCTAGAGCACATCTAACCAGATTTATATTTATATTTTTGGCTAATGTCTTTATCCAAGGCAGCTTACAACATTTATGATATAATTTGTCACATTTCTTTTGGTTTACCAATTGGAGCAAAGGTAGGTTAAGTCCAAAGCCTTAACCGGTACGCCATAAGGTCTTCTAGCTTTAGCATCACTATATTGGTTATCCGTGTCCTTTACAATTGATTTAAAAATATTATTAATGGTATGTAAAGTCTTAAACAATTTTGCTCCTTCCCATATTTTGGAGTGCCTTTCCCCCAACATTCCAAATCGTAACCTTAGATATTTTAATAGCGGCCTGTTTATTATTTCAAGACCCAAGCACTAAGGAAGTGGTGAGGCAGCCTTTTGCTGTTATGCACCAAAAATATGGAATAATTTACCAATAGAGATACAACAGGCTAACACTGCAAATCATCTTAAAAATTTCAAAAAAGGAACTTTTTAAATTTTTCTTTTTGTAGCTACATTTAAAGCTCTACTCCTAATAAACTACATATGCATGTAATTATCATACTCTGCAATGAATTTGCAAGCATTATTAATCTTTATTTTTTCTGTTTTCTTTTCCAGTTCTTTTGTGGTGGCATTCTGTGGCACTACCACCTGATCAAAGCACTGTGCAACTGCTGGAGATGTTTGAATGAAAGTGGATACCCCAACTTTCCACAAGACTCTCTCCGTCAAATCCTCTAAGTCAAAGCATAAAAAAAAATATGGAACTACTTAACAACATTTATGTTACGTAGAAATCCCAGTGGAGGCTGGATGTCTTTTGGCCTTGGAACCCCTACATTCAGTTTTTTTCCAGTTTATCTGGAGTTCTTATTTTTTTTTCTGTTTTTCCTGGCATGTTTAATCTGACCTTATCATCTGACTCATTTCTAGAGACCTAAAAACTGATCCTATATATAAGGACTTTACTTTTCAAATAATTAAATACCTCTCATATGCAAGTGTGTATTATATTTACTTTATGTATGTTACTAATTTCAATGTGTTCTTTCTTTGATTGTAATTATTTTTTTGACACTGTATTTTGAGCTACATTCTATTTATGAAAATGTACTATATAAATAAATGTTGTTGTTGTTGATTCTTTGGCGTCATATGACATCACCATGCCTCTGGTATAAAATATGGCAGCTTGCAGTTTTGCATCCAAACTTTTGGATCAAACAATATACGATACCCAGATAACATAGTGCTAAAGATGAAGAACTGATGATTTTTGTTAGGTGATAATTTGAGAAGGATTTTGACAATGAATGAGGTGAGCACATTAGTTTGGGCTAGGAATATTAGGAAAACAAAAAGCAATAAAAAGCTTAGTTTGGGTGTGAGTGCAATAATGATTTCTCACTAACATTTTGGATTTGATAAAAGAGTCTTGTTACCTAATGTGTGTCAGATGAGATTAAAAGCATGTTCTGTAAAATAAGAAAAACAAAGAAGCAACAAAATATCTTTGTGAGTGCTCATAGTTGGAGATGTCTCGTCTGTGCCTGGTTGCTGTAGTGTGCTCATCAATAATGGATAAATGGGTACTATCATTTTAAAGACAAAAGGCCGCAGTTGCGTAAAAAATGTTCACCTAATTAATATACTTAAATTCTCAGAAATCCATTGAATTTAAGGCATATGTTGTTTACTATTGTGAGTTAAGGCAAGTTTTTTGATTGTTTTGACTGAACAAATGTGCTGTATTTATAATTCCTTGCTTAATAATTCCAATGTTTATTTATTGATAAACACATGTATTGGTCAGCAAAAGATATCAGAAAGAGAAGCTGAAGTAATCAAGCAGAATATCTCAAGCATTTATTGGTAAAACTCCCGACAGAGGTTATGTGTAAATTTATATACCTACAGCTGATATCCAAGAAAACTCTCTACAATGATTTTCAAGGTACAAGAATCAAGGGAACTATATAAAGACAAGCCAAGTATCCAAGTAGACATCATAGTCTAGTCCACAACTTGCTTCACATTAATTCAAGTGAACTAGATCAAACATATTCTGATGATACACAAATATATATTTCAGACAGAAGCAAACAAAGAGCTTAAAATGGGTTTCTTTTGCCATATAGTTTAACTTTTTAAAAAAGCACCTTGAAATTTGAGTCAAACTGTATTAAGAGAACTACACTACATCTGAGGGAAAAAAGTAATAGTTATTGTGACCTTTATGAAACAATAAAATAGACAAACAAGTAAAAAAGAAGCTGAAGGCATGTAGGTATAGTGAAAGATAGAATATTAACCACCTGAAAACTGTTGATACTTTCAAGCGTTTTATGTTACTTTCAGGATGGCCTCTGCCCTGACTGTGTCCCAAATTGAAATGGCCATGTGTGAATCAAGACATTAAAGGGCAGTTTTTATATGTGTCATCAAGGGCATTATGCTAAAGTGTTGGGATTTGTTAAATCAGTAACATCCTGTATAAAAATGCCTAGTGAAATAAAGACTGAATCTCAGGAGCCTACTTAAGTACAGTAGGTCTCTTACATTAAGAGATTCAGGTGTCATTATCAACACTGATCTATCTTTCAATGCTCACATAAGTAATTACTGTAAGACATCATTTTTCCATCTACCCATCATTGCAAAATTGAGAGGGATGCTGACTATGCAGGATGCAGAAAAAATGTGTGCATACATTTATAACTTCTAGAACAGACTACTGCAATGCACTGGCAGTTCGAACTTCTATTAATAAACTTCATGAGCCAGAGTACTCACAGCAACCAAAAAATATGATCACATTAGCCCAGTATTGTCCAATCTTCACTGATTACCAGTCACATTTTGTATTGATTATAAAATCACATTTCTGACCTATAAAGCCATAAAATGACTTGTCCCAGAATATTCATGTGACCAACTACTTGAATACTGTCCACCACAACAGCTTAACTCTCAAGATTCTGGTCTCCTAGTAGTACCAAGAATAAATAAAAACTCAGTAGGGTCAGAGCCTTCTGTTACAGAGCCCGCTAGTTCTGGAATAGCATTCCTGCAAATGTTAGGGACTCAAACACTGTGCAAACTTTTAGGTATAGGTTAAAATTATATTTACTGTATTTAGTCTAGTATACAGTTCATTTTTCCAAGTCATACTCTCTGAGATAAATGCACAAACACACAGCCCTTCTAACACATCAAGGTGCAAGGAAATTTGGAAACTGAGCCATACAGAAATTTGGAAGAATAGGAGATTTGTGCTATTGCCTTCCTGTTGCTGCATCTTTTCCAATTGTGAAGAGGTGCTGATGTCCTTGAAAACCTTCTGACCTAGGCTGCTTTCTTCTTTCATAAATATATTTCAAACAAAAATGTAAGGTACATGTTAAATTTCTTGTAATGGCCATGAAGACTTCTTGTTTTAAAAGGAAAGAATCTGTTATATTCCTCTCCTCCTCTTCCTTTGCCCATGGTGACTAATACTACAGGTATATCCTGTATACATGACCAAGATGCTGTGTAATTTTATGGTTTTGAATAGGAACCAAAAAGTGTTGGTTCATATTTAGGCCATAGGCTTGTGTACTGTAAAATACTTATGGCATACATTCAATACTTTCTGTCTGCCAATACATTGTCATCCCCATTTTTATAGCATCATCATTATATCCCTAAACCACATTGTGATACACTGTGGCTTCTGTTTATGACTCCTGAAACTCCCACTCCATATATCACCAGCCATAAAAGGCATCAAACAGCAGCTAGTAAAATGGTGCACAGTGGTCTAAGCAAAAGCCAGGCAAATTGTGCAATACCCTGCTGTGGTTAATGAGAGTGAAAATGTGGTTAGGCTTTTATTCAGATGATGTTCATTTGCAGGGCCATTGTCATGAGATGGTGAAGGAGAGATCTTTTGTTAACTTGAAGGATAATGTATTTTCCATTGTATTAAAGGTTCCCTTTATGTCTGAAAAGTTTTTCCTTGTTATTCATCATTTATAAGTCACTGCCCAAAACTTCGAGTAAATTGTTAGGCTGTCAGTAGACCTGCTGCAGTTTACCTGACAGTCTTTTAAGGCAGATCAGCATCGTTATCAGCAAGCCAGAGGTGTCAATTTAACCACTACTTGTAGGGTCTAAAACCATCACACTGCAGCCCTCCTTTGCTCTCTTCAGCTGAACTTTCACAAAGCTCCTCCAAACCGGGGCAATTACAGACACTGTTTATTCTTTAACTTCCCACCAATTACAGAGATCTGACATCCAGAAAGACCCCGTGGTCTCTCTGAAACTGCTGGCAAAAGTGCCACTAAGCAGCTTTCTATGTGCTTCTTTCTACTTGTTTAGTTTAATGCTCCCTAAGGCTACAGACACTGCTTATTTTCCACCTGGTTTTACTGCAGTTCAGCAGTTTAGACTTTCATTGTAAACAGTGGTTTGGAGCCATGGGACCAACCAGGAAACACAATCTTAACCTGTGTCTACTAAACTTTTTATGGAACCTGCATTGTTTGTCCTTTGTCATATTGTTTTACGCATTCTTTTATGTGACATGCTCAATTTTGTGTTAAAGAGGGTTTATGGGGGTTTGTTGAAATATCCATTCATTTATTTTTTGAATTAGTCAATCAAATTAAATGACTGGAGGGTGGGGTGGGGGGATTCAGGGGGTGTGTTGGAGGAAAGCCTTGCCTAGCAGTATAGGATGCAAAGTTGGAAGGACACCTGCTCAACCTTAGGTTACAAATAGGTAAGCAAACACAGTAACCCATATTGGCCAGTTCAAAGTTAACATATGTCTTTGGGATTTGGGAGGACAACTTGGGTATCCTAAGGATAAAGAAACTCTGGGAAATGAGAATTTGAAAAGTTAGCACATACCTTCTGAAGCTGAAATCCTGGTCAGGATGGTAATTGCATGAAGGTGAAATTACAGGACAGGGACAGTCTTTTAAGAGGTTGAAACATGAGAAAAGCCACCTCTGGCAGTGCTTTCTTTCGCATAAGAGCAGAAGATAAATTAGGAAAAGGAGTGTCATCTCTTATACTGTCATAATCAGTAGAAGTTATTCATTTTTGTGAGAATTCCCACATGATTTCAGTGATCTATATTTCTAATTAGTGGATTTGGAAATTAAGGATTTTGAATATCACATTCATTTTTGCATCAGAAGTAAACTGGCAAAGTTAACATTATATAGTGTTATATTATATGTGAATTTCCCCTTGGGATTAATAAAGTATCTATCTATCTATCTATCTATCTATCTATCTATCTATCTATCTATCTATCTATCTATCTATCTAGTATTTTGTCTCAAAACCATCTTTTTTTTCTTTTGGTCACTATCACTTCAAGACATTTGTGTCTATTGTCTCCATAATACTCTTGCCAAGCATTTCCCAGTAATTGTGCACTTGTTATGTCATATGTTTGGCAATATAAAGGTCAACCTAAACATTCCCAAGGTGTCCGAATTTAAAGAAAACCCTTAACTTCGTGCTTTTTCAAAATACATTTTGCTTTTTACTCCCCAGTTTAAAAATTCTTTCCTCTGGTTCCTGGTTTTCGATTATGCTTCATGATTTTAGTTTTGACATAAAATTGGCTTAACTTTGGCTTGTATTTTGACTACATGTATCGTCCCATCATTTTTACTGCTCATACTTTCTCCTGCGAGTTAGTACAGTGCTTAAAGCATGAAGACCTGGTACAAGAAAATGTCAGTGTGAGGAAAAAGTTACTTTAGTTGAAATTCCTCTGACTGAGATTGTAAAAACAATGTACTCTATATTATATATAGACCCCTGCTGTACAGTATATTGGGAGAGGAAACTGAGGTTTACAGTTGCAGGAAAAGGTGGCACCAGCTAATAGAGCTCTAGAAGGGAGGTGCATTCCTCATTCTAGAAATTATTAGGGAGATTAACCCAGAAGTGGGCCAAGGCTGGGCTCATAAAACTCTTTCTGGTCAGACAGCTGATGAACCTACAGGGAGAAGGAAACTCAGGACAAGACAGTCAAAGAGTTCAAAGAAAGTGGAATAGAAGGTGAGAAAAAAAAGAGTGCTTGGTGTGATAAGGAAGAGAAAAGCAAGCCAGCTCCTGCCTGACATGGCAAAAGTGTTTTACATTTTTGATTTTGAGCACCTCCTTTTTTATGTATTTTTGTTAATTAAACATATTTTCCTTATACTTTTCACTATTTGATGTAATTTTGTGTTCACTAATACAGTTGCTCAAGAGTGCCCGTATTGTGCAAAAAATCTAATCAAGCCTAATGCAGCCATGGGCTGAATAAAAAAATAAGTACACCATTTTTTAAATTTCATGAGCTTTATACATAGAAAAAACAAAATAAAGCAGTTTGTTCATCTGCAGTGATCTTATTAGGTGAAAGTTGATATCAGGGGTCAGGATTCTCAAATTAGTAAAGCTTCTTGAAGTATGCATACAATTTATGTCTGTTAGGCCGAAAATCTGAATTTGACATTTATCCATTTTTACAGACATTTGACATATGAAATAATTAGCTCAATATGGCCAAATTAGAAACCAAAAAAAGGTAGATTGTGAAGTTAAAAAAGCATTTACAGCATTCAATATACTGTTTATTCTTTTCTTTTTAATTATAAATGTTGTCCTCTGTGGTAAAATAATACTTTTTCTTTCAGCTTAAATGATGGCCTAAATATTGATTGTGTTTGACTCTCTTTGTTTGTTTAATCACATTTAATAATTAATCACGCTGAGTGTTTTAACGCATATAGGATTTGTGGTGGCAAGAGACTTTTAAGGTCACAGGTGGAACCATTTAATTTGTGTCAAATACAAAGAGCTTGTATCCTTTGGACTAAAGCAGTCATTTCAGCCAACTACAGGTTTTGTATGATTACTCAAAGATTTTGTTATGAAGCTACTGTCTCTGGAAATATGTTCTGGTTTTGTATATTCCTGGCAGAAACATAATAATACCACTTATCTCACTGGAATTCACAATATTTTCATTTACCAGGGGTTATTTGTAATAAACTTTAAAGTTGGTCTTCATTAAGTTTATACGTAACGTAGTGCCAATTGACAAAGTAAACCTGTTCCAGATTGCATCGACTTTGGGATTAGCACTGTAAGTCTCTTGAAACTTTAAAATCATTCCTTTTCTACTACAGCAATTTCCTTTATGTAAAGAGTTGCAAAAAAGTCATGTAAATAGTCCTTTTCTATTTTCAGGACTCCATTAATCTAATTGCGGGTCATGTGGCAAGAGCCTGTTCAGGCGATACATAATCACATGACAGAAAACAAGCCTAAATGCAACCTTAGTTCATCACAGAGTACATAAATGGCCTCATTTCACCTAACACACATCTTTGGGAAGTGGGAGAAAAACCTGGAATATCAACCAAAAAAAAAAAGGATATTCCAGGTTACACACACACACACACACACACACATACACACACACACATATATATATATAAATGTGGCCTACACTTGCACTTATCAAAGGGTAAAGTGGTCCTCATTCCAGCTGGAGTATAACATCCCTAATCTAAAATCCCTACTCTATTAAATACAAAATAAAAATTCAAACTGTTAATGGGATCCTAAGATTTTTATTTATCATGTAATGGTCATATTGCAAATATCTTCCTTAACCTTATCTGCATTATTAAATATGAAAAGTGAGTCCCAGTTTAGTATGCTGTATTATTAATGTCCTTCCTGATGAATATGCTGATTATGCCTGGAGGCCCATTACCTAAAGGTATTTTATACACTTTACTAGGTCAAGAAAATAATAATATAATAATAATATATTATGGAAAGTCTAGCTACAGGATGTTTTGCCCTTCAATGGTCCCATCAGAGCTGGTTTTCTCTTTGAGGAAAAAAATGGTTCCCTTCATCTATGCATATACTGTATAGAATTAAGTAAAGTCACTGTAAAGAGTAATTACTCTCTACCATGAACCCCTGTTCTCTTAAATCAAATTAGTTGTTCAACCCAATTTCCAAAACCAGATTTTAGATGTACTGAAAATCTCATCTAAATGAAGGAAGGTGACAAATGAAAGACAACTTTTAACACATTTGCAGGTCATTATTATTTGGTCATACCATTTGGCCTTGCCAATCCAGCAGTTTTTCCAGTCCTTTATCAATTCTATTTCCATTATGTTTTGAGTGTGCATGTTTTGGTATGCAATGATAGTATTCCAATTTATTATTCATATTTGTACATGCACATTGCACATATAAGAGAGATGCTTACCCAATTAAGAAAAGCTGTATGTTTCATCATTCTGCTTCTGTTTTTAGCATATCAAACTTACTATCAGGATCTAGGCTTAAATTTGCTGAAGTCCAAAATTTTCAGAAAACTCATCAACTCAGTTCAGTGTATAATTGCTTTTGAAAAAATAATAGACATTTCATAAATAACTGTATTATTATTTTCCATCAAATTACAAATCTGACCAAGAAAACACATACAAAATTATTTGGAAAAACAAAGCCCAAGAAGCATCCAATAACCCTAAGGTATTGTTTATGTCTGTCCCTGTGGGTCCATGCACTCCGACAGCTCTGTTTGATTTTAGTCAAAGGTAGATCCTGTAGATTCCACCAAAAGGAATAACTTTGTGAAAAAGAAAAAAACTTGTTTTTGAGCATAGAGCACACTACTTTGTACATGTCTTGTGTTACCATGTTTGATTTGGTCTTAACAAAAAAAACAACACTAATCTCTGAAACTAAAATAAATAAAGTGGTAAACCATAACTTAATATCTTATATTGAATATCCTATTGTCAAAAATAGTTGACTACTTGGAGATTCAGTAAAATTTAAGATTTATCAAACAATTAGTATTTAACTACATATATCTCTGTATGGACTATTAGATATACTGCAAATAGGAGATGGCATGCAAATTTCTGACCATGTCCAACGTGTTTAACTTGATTAATGTGCCTCAAGTACAACTTTATGACCAAACTTAGAGAAATGAAACACAATATATAGGCCTTAAACAGAACTTTTCTTAAAGAAGATCTTTTCCTTTCATTAGTACCAAAATGTACTTTATTTGTGTGTGAACTGTTTTACTTTGAAATTTTACTAAAACTTTTAAAACAATTATTTGAACACTGTCACACTGGTGCTTGAATCATCCTATAAAGCAAACTAAAATCTGCAGAGCTTTGGTAATTTTGGATAAATACAGCTACAAATATTGTGCTGCCAACATAGCTCCATAAATCTCTATGGGCCCACCCACCTCCATTTTTGATTTTCTATATGTTAAAATATTTGATTGCTTGATTAATAAGTTGAATCCTGCTTTGGTACTATGAAAATCAGCCTACTTTTGAATTTCTTTTTGTTTGTCTGGACTGATTTTGAAGTAAATTGCTATATCTGTTAGGACATGATATTATTTGTTTCATTGATTGGAATGCCATTGTGATATTCACACTTTTTTTAGTCTCTTTCTACCTCTGCTACTTGGATTCATTTCAAAGTCCTCCCAGTATGGGTAATATAAAAGTCCCCAAAGGATAATAATGGTGTAAGAAAAAGTGGGCATTGCCCATACTACTTGATTTTAGTGGCACACCAGGCCAGTACAGCAGCTGATTTACCAAACCTCCAGATGCATAAAACCTCCACTTGCATTCCTAACCAAGTGACCGAACCTTCGTTTGTACCAAGATTGCCCTGGATTTCATCTGGTAACAAAGGTTTAAATTAGAGTTGCGCTGACATCTCTCCATAGGCTCTTCTGCAGACCTCTTGAGCCAGAAGGAGCAAAATGGACTCAAGTAAAGACAAAAACCTATAATTCAAGTGATGACAACTAAGATGGACAGAAGGACTCACCTATTAGAAGACAGTGGTTTTGTAACTGGAACTGACTTTAATCCAATCAGAAAAAGGTTCAACTTTCCTTTAAAACCACTTGCACCACATCTCTCAAATTAAGTAAGATGATGCAAAGAATGGCAGAGAATATGGAAAATCAAAGAGAAGCATGGAGACCTAGGAATTAAATACACTCACCAAAATTCTCTAGGAGGTCATAGAGAACTCTGTGACTCTTTACAGGGGCAGCTATTACTTCAAGAAGGGAACTTCAGCTCTAAACTCTTAGGCCAGAATATGCACTGCCTTTTCCATATGAAGTGCAAAAGACATAAGAAGGCAAACAGCAGCACAACACTGACATGCACCATGCAGGAAAGAGAAAGAGTGTACTCCAACACTTGAAGAATCCTCTACTTGAACCTGGAGCAACAACAAAGCAACAAATACCCACGACACCAGACACCATAAAAACATGGTGTCATGGAACTATTTATCTTGCCAAGATAAAGTAGAACTCTAAATACCAGTAAACAACCAGCCTATATGTCATGCTTGTCTGTCTAGAGTGCCTGCATCCAGTTTTATATGTTTATATATACAGTCATATGAAACAGTTTGGGAACCCCTTTCAATTCTTTGGATTTTTGTTTATCATTGGCTGAACTTTCAAAGTAGCAAGTTCCTTTTAATATATGACATGCCTTATGGAAACAGTAGTATTTCAGCAGTGACATTAAGTTTATTGGATTGACAGAAAATATGCAATATGCAATATGTATCATAACAAAATTAGACAGGTGCATAAATTTTGGCACCCCAACAGAGATATTATATCAATACAGTGAACCCTCATTTATCACGGTTAATCCGTTCCAGACTCTACCGTGATAAATGAATTTTCGCGAAGTAGGATTCTTTATTTATAAATCGAATATTTTTGCAGTTAGAGTATAGAAAACCTGTTTACGATCTTCTAAATACGTTTTTTAACATTATTAGAGCCCTCTAGACATGAAATAACACACTTTAGTCACCATTACACTCGTATTACCCAATATATTAGACAAAATAAGAGAAAATAAGACGTTACAAATATATTATTACTAGGCTCACCTGCCTTTTAAGGCGACCGACTTTTATCCTCAATTTGTGTGCGCTGTAGGGAATGAGAACATTAAAGTGCCCATTCATAACATCTCCCGAAAACCTAAGTTTTTTTATCCCCTCGAGTGCCAATCCAAAGTCGTACAATGTCAGCCCGAATCTGTACCGCTAAAGACGGAGTTTCATGCACTAAATAAGCTATAGATGAGAATAAACAAGCACCATCTCTCCTGATATTTACTACGCTGTGAGGCATTTGTACTCCATCAACATTTATTATTTTCAGAGACATAATTTTGTCTATTTTTCCAGCGCATCGCGCACAAAAGCAAGGGGACGATGGGAGCAGCAGAACTCTGCTCACATTGCATCACTTCGTACCGCAAGCCGCAAGTAGTAAATCTGTGATAAGCGGAATACCGCTACGCTTTGCACTCACGGGACAGAAGGACAATCCCGACTGCTTTTATATAGTAGATTATTGTACTGTACATTTAATTACACACACACAGTTCTTACACACAACCACTAACCTATGAAGGCACAACCTCAGTAGGAGAGTCTTCAGGTGGTGCAGTATATTTAGCAGGTGCATCGTTGTCTTCTTCCGCTGAACGAGTACTAAGAGTAGGCAGTGGGTATCTGGGTGCACGGCTGAAGAACATCTTGATAGGCAGTTGCTGGCGCTGTCTTTTCATATGCGTGAGGAGGCTTTTGTAGGATATTGCCATCTTTGATCATATCCAAGAGTTTCACCTTCTTCTGGAAAGCAGGCATCTTCCTCCGGCACTTAGTTTTATTGTCAGAAGGCTTAGAAAAAGCAGCACGTTTAGGAGCCATCGTGGGGCTTAGATAAAAGTTCTCAGAAAGCGCATGTATAGTGACATAAGCGTGTATGAGAAAAAATCGCGATAGAGTGAAGCCGCGAAAGTCGAAGCGTGATATAGCGAGGGATCACTGTACTTAGTTGAGCCTCCTTTTGCAAATATAGCAGCCTTAGACGCCTCCTATAGCCTTCGATGAGTGTCTGGATTCTGGATGGAGGTATTTTTGACCATTCTTCCATACAAAATCTCTCCGGTTCAGTTAAATTTGATGGCTGCCGAGCATGGACAGCAAGCTTCAAATCATCCCATAGATTTTCGATGATATTCAAGTCAGGGGACTGTGACGGCCATTCCAGAACATTGTACTTCTTCCTCTGCATGAATGCCTTTGTAGATATTGAACTGTGTTTTGGGTCATTGTCTTGTTGGAATATCCAACTCCCGCATAACTTCAACTTTGTGACTGATGCTTGAACATTATCCTGAAGAATCTGTTGATATTGGGTTGAATTCATCCGACCCTAGACTTTATCAAGGGCCCTAGTCCCTGAGCTAGCCACACAGCCCCACAGCATGATGGAACCTCCACCAAATTTGACAGTAGGTAGCAGGTGTTTTCTTGGAATGCGGTGTTCTTCTTCCACCATGCAAAGCGCTTTTTGTTATGACCAAATAACTCAATTTTTGTCTCATCAGTCCAAAGCACTTTGTTCCAAAATGAATCTGGCTTGTCTAAATGAGCATTTGCATACAACAAGCGACTCTGTTTGTGGCGTGAGTGCAGAAAGGGCTTCTTTCTCATCAACTTGCCATACAGATGTTCTTTGTGCAAATTGTGCTGAATTGTAGAATGATGTACAGATACACCATCTGCAGCAAGATGTTCTTGCAGGTCTTTGGAGGTGATCTGTGGGTTGTCTGTAAGCATTCTCACAATCCTGCGCATATGCCGCTCCTGTATTTAACTTGGCCTGCCAGACCTGCTGGGTTTAACAGCAACTGTGCCTGTGGCCTTCTATTTCCTTACAGATGAAACTGACAGTTTAAACCTCTGAGATAGCTTTTTGTAGCCTTCCCCTAAACCATGATACTGAATAATCTTTGTTTTCAGATCTTTTGAGAGTTGCTTTGAGGATCCCATGCTGTCACTCTTCAGAGGAGAGTCAAAGGGAAGCACAACTTGCAATTGACCACCATAAATACCTTTTCTCATGATTGAACACACCTGTCTATGAAGTTCAAGGCTTAACGAAATAATCCAATCAATTTGGTGTTGCAAGTAATCAGTACTGAGCAGTTACATGCATTCAAATCAGCAAAATTACAAGGGGACCCACATTTTTACACAGCCAGTTTTTCACATTTGATTTAATTAAATACAACTAAATACTGCTTCACTAAAAATCTTTGTTCGGAAAACACCCCAGTACTCAGATGTTCCTAGGAAATGAAAGACAAACCACTGTTATCTTTTTTGTTGAAAGCAGAATAAATTATTATGCAGGCTGAGAGGGGTTACCAAACTTTTTCATATGATTGTATATATACACATTTATCATACTTCTATAAACCTTGTGCTTATTAATAATTTGTAAAACGAGTGTGCCTCAATTACTTTGATATAAGTCTAAAGGCCGGAACCCCCTCCTATAACAAAGAAAGGTAAGTAATAAAAGAGGAGCCTTCCTGAACAATTGCGGTATTGCTGAAGGCAAAACTGATAATTAATTAACCCCGTTAGAATTTCTTTTTCAAATCCCACATTAGTATGGTATTCTCCTGGGGGGTGTCCTATTGATTTTAAATCATGAAAATCCTACAATGGTAATATGAACTGAATAGGCAGACTCTACTCACAAGTAACCTCAGCTAGGATGTGAGTCCAAGCTAGGCATTGGGTATAAATCCTTGGACCAAGTAGAATTCATTTCACAGCAAATGATTTTCTAAAAGACTACGCAGTTAATTTTTGGACAGATTGTCCTTAATAAGTCAACATATATTACATACTATGGTAAAAAAGGGTGTGAAATACATGAAAATTAATATTTTGAAGCTGTAAAAGCCAATGAATAGAAGAGGAAGTCAGATTAAAATGTTTATGAACATTCTAGAGTAATTACAGATGTTTTTATAAGTTTAAATATCTACCTCATGTTACTTGGATAGTGCCTAAGTTAAAGGGAGATTTATTAAAGTACTGCATACAGAAAATAATACTTGATGTATGTGATACTGATTGGTGCTTACTTTTATCTTAAGGTTTAAATTGTGTAAAACATGATTGCTTTGAGAAAGATTGCCTTAGGAAGACGTTTGAAAAAGAATATTAGATAGTAGTTTATTTATCCCCATGCGAAATTTAGATTTTTACACGTCCAAGAAATATTATAATAAAATTAACATAGGAGGACCATATAGCAGGCAGCATCACAATCTGGTTATTGAACACATGACGCTTGAACTGCAAAACTGCTTGCCACAATGCTTCAAAGTTATACTTAACAATTCTCACAGCTCAAGCATAGCATCAGTAGTCAGAACTGTGACTCAAGGTGTTCATATTCCATATCACTGTAGCTTTATTGATTTGCAGTTGTGCCTAAAATATGTAATAACATGTTTAGCAATCATTTGTTAAGTATTCATATTTCAATATTTAGTTGACTATGTTATAGTCTGAATTCTTGTGTATTTTAAGTTTTATTATTTGTTTTGTTAGTTTTTAATTTTTCCTGTTTCAATGTTATTTCTGTTGACATTGTTTGTTATTGGTTAACTATGTACTGTCACTTTAAATTTGAAAATGTCCAATATTTTTTGTGGTTGGTTGCTTAAGGTTAAAGGCCACTCTGATGTCACCACTCTTGAATTCTCACTCTGGCTGTTTCAGTCTGAGAAAGAGATGTTCAAGCAGTATTTTCATTTTTTGTTTTATTTGAGTATTGCCATTTCTTTGCTTTTGCTGTTTTTTTTCATCATTTTGTTTCTGGATTTGTGAATAGGGACTTGTTCACCTTAGGATTGTTTTTCAGTAACTTCTTTTTGTTCTTTTGAGCTCTGTTTGTTTTTTTATTTTCGTTTATAAATAAATATGTTTTCATTTATAAAGAAATCATCATTCCCTTTTGATTACAAGGTGGGGTTTGTATATAGATGAAGTATGTACATATATGTATAGATTAAATCTATAGGTTTATTAACAAAGAACAATAACAAACAACACATATTGTTACAATAAATTAGTTGAACTTTCTCTTCCATACAAAAAGGCTCATAAATGCGTTCTATCTCAATATAGATAGAACAGTTTTCTCCCCAATAGAAAAGGGCACATAACGTATAAATTCTGATCATTCAATTAATGCAGTCAAGATGGATAAGTTCTTTACTTAGTTATGGTTATTGTAGGCAATGCTTTGCTCCTTTTCTGATCAGCTTTCTTTAGTACACTTGTAAAGATTTTCAAGGCACTTTCCTTTCTTTGTTCAGAAGCTCTTCTTGTTATTCACCTTGGTCACACCTGGTTACAGTTTTCTCATGCAATGGCCTAGGCTGCTAGCAAAATATTGTCTGCTGGGTAGCTGGTGATCAGTCAACACCTGCCACCAGCAAGACAAATGTGTGGTTTTTATGTATGGTTGCTCTCTTGCTTGCTTGTGACCTCTTGTTCAACTTGAATAAAGGTGAGTCTTCCACTCTTCCAGTCCAGCACCAGATTGCCTTTCGGAGTAATGTGATAGTGAGCGTCCGGTCCCATGCTCCCTATTCTCATTTGGGAGTCTCTTGAACCCGACACCATTGACAGTCATGACCAAGATAGTGTAGATAGATAGATAGATAGATAGATAGATAGATAGATAGATAGATAATTTATTAATCATAAGGGGAAATTCACATGAGATGAGCTGTACAAATGAGGATACCACATGAAGCAAGGGGAAGGTGCAAAAGTGTTCAGTGCTTTTATTAAAACAAATCAAAATCCAAGTGTTGTCCAAAATGCAGTGCTCAAAATTCATAAATAAATAATCCAATAAAAACAGGTGCAAAACATAGGTTAAAATCCAAATAAATAAACAAATCATCTTTAAAACAAGGTTAAAATACACTGACAGTAACAGTCCTTTCTAAAAGCCCAGTGCCTTCTTCTTTTAACACTGGCACCTCTTGTTTTTATTCTGTATGGGCCTTGCAGCAGAGGAGTCAACTTACCGACAGGTGCAGCTGACCTTCCACAGGTCCAGTTGCCTGCCTCCTCAGCGCCTGCTGCCTTCCCAGTCTTCTGCAGCAGGCCACACAAACTCCCAGTCACTCCCAATCCTTGTAACAGCTCAGTTGGAGCGACAACTTCCAACTGCCTCCCCCCCAAGTGTTGGCCACACACTCCTTCCCAGGGGCTCTCCTCCCAGCTGTCTACCTTCTCTCTCATGAGCCTGCTCTCTTTCACTTGCTCGCTCGCTCGCTCATGCCCGCACTGTTTCTTTTCAGCTCCTGCCTTCTTCTCTCAATAACCTCCCTTCTGTCCTTTCTTTTTATGATCCCTCCCCTCATTTCACTCTTGCGTCTCCTTTTAAAATGGGGAGTGGCACAGCTGTGTCAATTAGCAGCTACCGGCGCCAATTAGGGTCACAAACGATACTACACCTCTGCACTTAGTGTAGGGCCGTCCACTCCTGCATCTATTGCCACACTACTACACACCCTCCTACCAAGACGAGAGTGGGGCGATTATTTAATAAAAAAGATGCCAATCAACTATGGACCTCACTTTAACACAAGTAAAACAGATTATTCCAGCATTTGTTGCAACCACAACCTATGCAACACGACCCTGATATAAGTAGAATTTATGGCCAGGCTGAGAGCAGTAAGTGTGTAAAGACAGCACATATCTAGTGCTGGTAAAAGTTTTAAAAGAAGCAGTACACATTTTGGCATTTTCTGGGTACACATAAACCCAACCTTTTGGTTGACAGTTGGTGCAAAGTGCATGGCCGATTTTTTGCTTATCATTTATTTAGATGGTTCATCATGAGGCTTCTCTGGGTGCTTCTTTGTCTGTGATTGGTCATTTTATCAGATAAGGCACAGAGGCTGTATTCCAGAGGTCCTGTGGAAAGAAAACGGACATTCTTGCTGGAATTAATTATCTGGCAGTTTGCTTTTCAGCAAAAGTCCCATGTTCCAAAACATGGCAAAATGGGTAATGCCAGGCTGTCCTACACAGTGGAGGCAACATGTCTTTCATTGTGACTTTTAAAGGAGCACTTAAGTGTGGCTTTCTTCCTCTGTGTCTATCTTCAAGCCTACCCATATTGTGCTATATATACAGTACCAATAATATGTTTGAATAATATTTTAAATCCTGAATTTTTCCTGGTGTTTCTGAAGTCCAGGAAATTCATCAACAATATGTCTGTAGTTTCAGATTGTTGATAGTTGACTACTTAGTTTGCTTTTCTCTTAGTCAGCCTGAAGCACTTTATTTATGAAGAGGCTGAGATCTGCTCCTTTAGTAACTCAGGGCCTTTCTCCAAGTCTTGATCACAGGTGCACAAGTCTTCGGGATATTTTAAAAGTATTTTAGCTCACACTAAATCATTTGTACATTCAAAGGTATCCAATCAATATTACTGCAGGGTTCTTGGAAAGAATTCTTTTGTTGATTATTGTTCAGACTTTTGCCCGGGTCTATTTTTATCTGTCTTTGTGTTGCTTTGGTCATCTGACAATTTTTTTTGCAAAGGAATGCCAACTTTTTAAAATGTGCTATCATTTATTATATTCTTACACACACACATTTTTTGGGGTCAGTATTGTATTATAGTCAGTAAGATGCACCTCTGCAGATTTTATAATGAGTTATTTCCACACAGAACAGAATTATTGCCTGCCAAATACATTCTGCATTGTCTTCTTTAGTGTATTTGTTTTCTATTGAACAGATATCTCTTTTTAGATCAGGAATTTACTGAAATGCACATTTAAAGTTTACAAAACATCTCAGGAATGCATTTTGGACTGTACCTTACTACTACATCACATTGAAGAAATAATACATTTGATTTCGACAGGAGGCCAATGTGGTAAAGTGTGGTGAGCATAACTGAAAGTGGCACTGCATAATATTCTTTTAAAAGAAGACATTTAAGTCTAATACATCAATAATATATTGTTTTCTATTATTATATTTATATACTTTTGATTAAATGTCAACTCTTATTGCTATCATGTTTTTAATGCTTTTATATTAAATATCAGTACATATTTCTGAAATACAAACATTTCTTCAAAATGTATATTATATTTTACTTTAACCATTCATTATTAGGCTTGCTTATTTTAAGGCTATATAAGGTCCTGTTTGAAAATAGTCAAATGTTTCTTGAAGCAAACAAAATACTCTACATGTAATGAAACATATAACAATCACCAAAAAATGATGTGTTTTTTTTTAAAGCACAGATTGTAATCCATCCATTATCCAACCCGCTGAATCTGAACACAGGGTCACGGGGGTGTGCTGGAGCCAATCCCAGGGCAGGAACCAATCCTGGGCAGGGTGCCAACCCACCACAGGACACACACATCCACGCTCACACTAGGGCCAATTTAGCATCACCAATCCACCTAACCTGCATGTCTTTGGACCATAGGAGGAAACCGGAGCGCCCGCAGGAATCCCACGCAGACACAGGGAGAACATGCAAACTCCACGCAGGGAGGACCCGGGAAGCGAACCCAGGGCTCCTAACTGCAAGGCAGCAGCGCTACCCACTGCGCCACCGTGCCACCCACAGATTGTAATGTTGGAATATATTAGTAACATAAACAGTTCAATTATTTTTTCAAAATTGTGTTACAGGCTTTCAGGAAGCCAACATCTAAATAGGTGCCAGAGAAATGCATGTGGCAGTCATTCTGAACATATTCTTTATGTGAGAGATAACCAGACAAAAAGAAAAAAGTCATGGACACAAGAAAATGTTTGAACTCTGCAAAGGCATTAAACCTGATACCATTTGAAACCCGACCCTTGAAACTTTTAAGCAGGAGAGATGAACTGCGTCCTTACAACTTGGTGTAATATTAATTTTCTTGGCCGGCCAAAGGCTTTTGCACAGTGTTGTACATCAGTTGTTAGAAAACCAGTAGGAACAAAATGAAGGATTGAGGTACCAATTTTAATGTCTGAAGTCAAAACTACAGAAAAATCGCAAGAAAAAACAAAAGCATTCAGGAATACCATGTTCTGGGATTACATTCTCCTAAAGAGACTGAAAGAGTGTTTCAGTCTCTTCAGTTAAGAATGCTGACTTTCAGCCATTTGCCTTCTTAAATATCAAGGCTGACTTTATTGTACTTACTTCAGTAGAGCCCTGAAGATGGTTTCCAGGTGTACATAATAGACATAGTCAACAAAGTAAGTTTATTTTTGAAACATCTATCACACTCAAGCAAAACAGCTATACAAAACAGATGTTACTAAAGGTAAAGGTGTTTTGTTCATTCATCAGTTTTCAAATATGTAATATCCAATTAATGGTCATGGGAGGCATTAGATGCAAAGAAGGAAGTAATTCTGAATGGGGCACACTTTATCTAATGTAAAAGATTAAAAAATAATTTAGATGCAGATTTCTTGAGGTGCCTAGAGTTCACTGTCCAGCTTGGTCATAGTTTGCATGGACTTTCCTCCTCTGTCTGTGTCAACATGCATTTTTTCTGGGTATTCTAATTTAATCCCACAGCACAGAGACATATGTTGCATTGTCTGGCATTTCAAAATGATTCTAGTATGAGTGAGTTTGTCTAAGAAAATTATTGTGCCCTGTAATGGCCTGTGATTAACAGAGTAAAATGTTTTATTTTAAAGTATATGAGGTGTCCTTAGCTGTGCTGCTGGGGAGGGATAGACAGGTTCTTTAAATGCTGGATAGGAAAAAAAACATTGTTTTTTAAAGTATTACTGTAAACTCAACGCAAACTTTATTGCAAAACTAATACAAGTTTTTTTTTAAAACAAAGCACCAGACTGCCCTGGACTGACAGTCTTGACCAATCAACGTTCCCCAATGAATACCACAAACAATTAGTTTAAATCACCAAAGTCATCATTATTTTATTCTGTTATTAGATTTAATCACTTAGGTGTGCAAATAGGAAGTTTTAGAAAGAGGTTAAATCCTAAAGTATATTAAAAATTAGATTTTTATTCATGAATGGTCATTTGTGGTCGGCATAAACCACAGGTTTCAAAGTCAAATACTTGCTAGGCTGCAGGTGGCCTCAGGTTTTTATTCTAGCCACTCTATAATTAGAAGCCAGTTGCTGCTGCTTATTGGAGGCGACATCTTTTGCATTACCTTTAAATTAATTGCTTTTAAGATTCAGAAACCTTAATTATTTTCGGTAGCCATAACATAATGTGGTGCAAAGCGAGCCGGCAGATGAACAGCTAACACCTTAGCATCTGTGTAACCCTTCGTTCAATATCTGTTTTAATAAAATATTTGAGAAGAAAGGACTTAAAAGTCTGAGTCTGTGGTACTTAGTAAAACAAAAAAAAAATCAACAGTTTTAGAAGTATATGGAGGGACAGATTGAGAGCTTCATTAGCAGCAACAATTGACTTCTAATTAGGAAATTGATTGGGATGAAAATAGTAGCTTTCTAGAAGGAGTTTCAGATCCCTGAGTAATCTGGGGTCTCTTGTATAATGCTGGGTGTAGAATTCACACTAAAACATGGCTTATGGACAAAAGTGGAAATGTGTGTACACACAAATAAATTCAGATGCACAAAACAGCGATTAAGCCAACTTCCATACACTTCAGCTCCATAACTCCAGGTCAGTGTGAAAAGTAACGCACACGGGCCTACCGCCCCACCTCGACTCCTCCCAGAATTACACCCCTTTCAATATGAAATCAATATAAATAGCCTCTAAGTTCTTGTTTTGTGAGAAGACAATGGCAAAAGCATGGGGAAAAAGGAAGAATTTCAGCAAATGCGATGTGGAGGCAAGGGAAAATGTACTATTTGTTGACTTAAGCAATGGTATAAGCAATGAAAGGAAGCTGATCAAGTGATATAGAGTGGAGGAGACACTTGAAACTTCAAGTTTAGAAAGATGCACAGTGCCTGAAATAAAAAAAGAAGTGATCAAATATCAAAGTCACTGTGAAAAGGCGAGTTGTAGTTTGTCATTAAAGTAAAATGTCAAAAACTTTTATCGTTAAATCGATGTTTAATTTACTAGAGTTTCCCAAATCCCATTGTAACTAAAGTTGCATGTTAAATGCTTTGTATTCTGTGTTCTATGTCTGTGAATCACTACGTGCTTAAGCAGGCTTTCTCTTTTGTAGACAGGGGCGTGCAGACAGTGGACTCCACAAAGAATAAATTACATTCATGATATTATAGCTCTCTGAAAATTTTAGAATATTATATCATTTTCATGATGAAATGCATTAAAACATGTCTTAACACTAGAATTACCAAAGCTTACAAAAAAACTCGTAAATCCGACCCACCTTAAATCCACTCACACCTCTCTGTCAGCGTTTTTGTCTTGTAAATGTGTTGATAAGCCCAAAAAGCAAGCAGCCTGCTATACCATCCCCCCACCGCCGCAGAAAGTGCAAAAACCTCACCCAGTTCAAATTTATCAGAGAGTCAGGTACCTAGAGGTGTATAGGCTAAAAAATATACCGTTATTTGGAACACATACATTTCATGTGTGTTCCGTGTCTACAAAGATCTAAGTGTAGGATGACAGGAAATGCAAGACATGTTGAACACATTCCTAAAAGCCAAACTTTTTCCATGTTTCAGTACTAACGACAACATTTTCACATTCATCAGCCTCTCAAAATACTCTTTCCATCTGCTCAACACACCCTCCTTGCTTGAGAGTATATATCCGTCTTTATCCTTTATCACACTAACCTGCTGCAAATCTTTCCCAGCTCGGTCCCTCTGTCTAGCCAACCGGTACAGGTCCTTTTCTCCCTCCTTAGTATCCAACCTCTGATTTAACTCATCATATGCCTTTTCTTTAGCCTTTGCCACCTCTCTCTTCACCTTGCGCCTTATCTCTTTGTACTCTTCTTGTCTGCTTTCTCTCCGATTATCCTAGTTCTTCCTCTGTATACTCTCCTGTACTTCCCCATTCCACCACCAGGTTCCCTTTTCCTCCTTCCTTTGTCCAGATGTCATGCCAAGCACCCTTCTTTCTGTCACCCTTACTACATCTGCTGTAGTTGCCCAACTGTCTGGTAACTCTTCACTACCACCAGTGTCTGTCTCACCCCCTCTCTAAACTCAACCTTGCAGTCTTCCTTTTTCAGCTTCCACCATTTGATCCTTGGCTCTGCCCTAACTCTCTTCCTCTTCTTGATCTCCAACGTCATCCTACAGACCACCATCCTATGCTGCTTAACTACACTTTCCCTGGCCACAACTTTACAGTCTTCAATCTCCTTCAGATTGACTCTTCTGCAAAGGATGTAATCTACCTGTGTGCATCTTCCTCCACTCTTGTACATCACCCTATGTTCCTCCCTCTTCTTAAAATACATATTCACCACAGCCATGTCCATCCTTTTGGTAAAATCTACTATCATCTGACCTTCTTCATTCCTCTCCTTGACACCATACTTACCCATCACCTCCTCGTCTCCTCTGTTCCCTTCACCAACATGTCCATTGAAACCTGCTCCAATTGCAACTTTCTGTCCCTTGGGTACACTGTTCATCACTTCATCCAACTCACTGCAAAAATCTTCTTTCTCATCCATCGCAAAACCAACATGCGGGGCATATGCACTAACAACATTCATCATCACACCTCCTATTTCCAGCTTCATAATCATCACTCTGTCTGACACTTTTTCACCTCCAAAACACTCTGACATATACTATTCCTTCAGAATAACCCCTACCCCATTTCTCCTCCCATCCACACCATGATAGAACATCTTGAATCCACCTCCGATCCATCTGGCCTTACTGCCCTTCCATTTAGTCTGTCTGCATGCACAATATATCAACCTTTCTTCTCTCCATCATATCTGCTAACTCTCTCCCCTTACCAGTCATACTACCAACATTCAAAGTTCCTACCCTCAGTTCCACTCTTTCTACCTTCCTCTAGACACGTCTCCCCCCCTTCTTCTTCTTTGGCCAACAGTAGCCCAATTTCCGCCAGCACTCTGTTGGCTAACAGTACTGGTGGCGGTCGTTGTTAACCCGGAGCTCAACTGATCTGGTATGGAAATTTGTATTGTTGTCTGCATATTGATCTGGTAAAATTTTACACTGGATGCCCTTCCTGACGTAACCCTCCCCATTTATCCAGGCTCAGGACTGGCACAAAGAAACACACTGGTTTGTGCATCCCCTGTGGCTGCATCCTAAACTAACTAACATCCCATCCAAAAACATTTTATGGCATCTTATGCATCTGAGGTCAGCATTAACTCCCTGTGGTCCTAGAGTGTGTTCAGAAAATAATGTAAATGAATGAATAACTTAATTACATATTGAATACCACAAATACTTTTCTGTTCTTATTAAAAGAATTGCAAACTATAGTTGTCTCATTTTGATGGTGTATGTGGCTGTGTCTGGAGTATAGGAAATCAAAGAAGGCAACATACAAACATAGCCATCCATTACTTCCCCTAGTGGAATGAAAATAAAATAAACCAGTTAGGGCAGGTTTTTATCAACAAAGTGGACAATATAAACTCACCCATCTTTCCATGTTTGAACTTAATATAATTTAGACAGGAACCAACCCTTTGATAGGACATGGAGTAAGCAGCTCCACTCAGTCATACATGGTCACTTTTAAGTTCTCAGTAGGTGCTATAATTATGCAAAATAAATAATGTTATACAAGCTACAGTGATTTCAGAAAGTTTTCAGACCCCTTCACTTTCTGAACACTTTATTATCTTGTAGATGTAATTTTAAATGGATAAATTAGCCATTTTTACCTATCGATCTACATTCAACCACCCATAGTGACAACATGAAAACATGTTTTCAGAAAGGTTTGCATATTTATTAAACATCTAAGTCTGCAACTTCTCATTCATATATGAATTCTGACCCATTTACTGTGGCACTCCAAATTGTGGTCAAGTGCATCCTGTTTACTTTAATTACCCTTGAGATGTGTCTAGAACTTAATTGGAATGCACCTGTGGCAAATTGAATTGATTGGGCATAGTTTAGAAAGGCACATTCCTGTTTATAAAAGGTCCCACAGTTCATACTGCAGGTCACGATAAAAAGCAAGCCATGACATCCAAGGAATTCTCTGTAGACCTCCACAAATAAATTGTTGGGGTGCATACACTGGAGCAAAGGTATAAATCCATTTCTAAAGATTTGAATCTTCCCACAGTGACCTCAATAATTTTGATGTGCAAGAAGATTGGAATCAACGAGACTCTTCCTGGAGTTGGCCTTCTGATCAAACTGGGCAAAAGGAGGGCTTTGGTCAGAGAGGTGGCCAACAACCCAATTGTCAAAATGCTTTAGGAGTCCTCTGCTGTGATGGGGGAACCTGTCAGAAGTATGACTATCACAGCAGCACTCCATTAATTATGCATTGTAATAAGATCAAATGAGACAGTGACATAGTTGTGGCACCCTTGGACAAACCCCGCATTATTGAAATCGCTCTGATCAAAAAATAAAGTGAGATACAAAACTGAGTAAAATGCAACATTGAGTCTTGTCAGACCAGAGTCCTATAGAGACTGTCCAATATGGTAGCTCTTCCGGACATATTGCATGAAGAGGCAGGTCTAGGTGGGTAAAAACTGGAAGTGAGATTGTTGGAGGAGAGCTGTCAGTCATCTGGTCTGCAGAGGGAGAAAAAGAGAGAACGTTATAATACAGTATCATCCCGAAGAAAGGTGGTTGAATTCCCATCACCTGAGCACTTAAACAGTCTCCCATTAACACACATGTGACAACGTTTATGGTAAACTGACTTGCTGGAAGCCATTCCTGAGTAAAAGGAATATGACAGTTTAAAAGGCTTTGAGAGCATGGGTGAAAATGATTCTCTGGTCTGATGAAACAAAAATTGAACTCTTTGAGCAGAAATCTAAGCACTATGTCTGGTGAAGACCACACACTGCTTATCACCTGCTTAATACTACCCTATGGTATGGCCGAGAAGTGCTTGCCTCATGCTATGGAGATGCTTCTCAAAGCTTCACAAGATCAGGGAGACTGTTCAAAATTGAGAAAACAGTGAATGAAGCCAAATACAGAAGATATCTTGCAAAAAAACAACTTTAGAGTAATCACAACTTTAGACTTTAGTGTCCTTTATGGGAATGGCCAAAGCCCAGACCTAAACCCCAAAGAACATGTTTGAAGGGACCAAAGATTGCAGTTTACATATGCTTACCATCAAATCTAATGGAGCTTGAGGGGACCTGCCATAAAAAATAGGAAGAAATGGCTAAATATTTCACTGTTCTAAGCTTGTAGAGACTTTCCCAAGAAGAGTCAAACCCTTAGTTGCTGCCAAAAGGACTTCAACAAATTATTAAATTAAGGGTCTTTATACTTGTATGAATGAGAGATTCCACTTTTTGACTTTTAATAATTTTGCAAAACATTCTGAACATGTTTTTTTTGTCATTATGGATTATTGAGTGTAGATTTATGGGCACAAGTGGAAAACGTATTCATTCATTGTGTTGTAGATTTAATTTTAAAGTGTAAAGAAAATCAGGGTGTCTAATATCTTTCTGAATAAACTCTATATAAAATGACTCACTGAGTACCTTGCAATCGAGTGGCCTCCTTCCAGAATTGATTCCACCTTTGTAATTAACACTACCAAGATAGGCAGCTCTCTCTGCAGGCAATCAGCTGGTCCATCAATGATTCAACTCAAGTTAGTTTAAACCATATGCATTTTGTTTACAAAAAATACTGTTTACAATTCCTTAAATCAATAAAATGACAATACACAAAACATTAGCACCTTAAATTTATCTAGACATAACACTGTCTTTCAGCATATAATGAATAATAAATTCTGAAAAATATGAACATGTGAATAAACAAAAACATAATATCTACAGTTTAATTTCGTGCTTTGCATATTTACAAGAGCTTAAGTAAACAGTACCTGCATCATTTTTTCATAGTATTGTTCTGAGCAAGACTGTGACTGCAAGTGGAGTCACTCAATCAAGTTAAATCTGCTGATCAAGCAGCTCATTGCTCAGTGCACCTTGCTTGTGTTATAACAGATCAGGCAAGTAGTGCACCTTAGTTATAATATTTTGATCATGCTGTTTTGCTTTTTTCTGATATCTAATATTCACTTTAGGAATTGGCTCTGTTCGCAAAGATGGATTTTGTTTTTGTATTAAAATGGCATCACATTTCTGTAAATGTTTTGGGTTTTATATGCAGCATAAAACCACTCTGTTTATACAATTGAACTTCAGCCAATTGCATTTACAGTGAGGTTCAATGCTTTTTTATATATTGATCATAACTGATGTATTTACTACACAGTACTCTTCCTAAAATTAGAAAATTCTTTTCATAGTTCAGTGAAAATGAAAAAAAACGTTCAAGCACTAAAAAAACTATATAATCTATGACAGCATGACAATTTGCAATTAAATGTGAGTTACTTAAAGCAGTAGAACATCAACACCAAAGTTATCTTGTCAGTAGAGTTATTATTAAAGGAACAATTATGAAATTCAACAAGAAGCATATCACCTCAAAACAAGCTGCACAATTGACATAAAACAAAAACTAAATTTGTTTAATTTAATCTCTCAGTTTCTCCTATTTCAGCAATCAGTGAACCTTTTTCTCCAAAGTCTTCCTTCTTCTACTTTGCCTGCATGACACCAATTCCACATCTTATATTTCCATCTCCCATTGAAGAGTCTTGTAAACAAATTAAAACATTACTGCATGATTATTTCTTATCTGTACAGTTACAATATACACATCTTTTGTTAGGGTTTAATATTTTTTTCATTGTTCTCTTATTTTTCTTCACATTATTTTTTTTTACGCTGTTTCAGTGACATCATCATGGTGTAATAATGTTGACAATTTTTTTTTTTGTAGGTGCTGCAGTGGCAGTATTGTTTATGGCTGTACTGTCTGTTGCTATTAACATTGCCAAGTATTTCCTTTGTATGTGACATGGCACTGACCTTGCACTTTGAGCTACATTATTTGTATGAAAATGTGCTATATAAATAAATTTTGTTGTTGTTGTTGTTGACTTTATTTAAAATAGAGGTGCACAGTATTGGTATTTTTACTGTATTTGCCTGTTCCATAAATCTTAAATATGTGAAGTTCTCAAAAAATGAAAGCAAGACCACCACCCACACAGTGGCTAAAGCCAAAGTAAAACCATCTAAAACACCTTGGATTAGAGCTAAAAGAACAGGGGGGTATTTTCCGTACATCGCCTAAATCATCCGAGATCAGATGCCTCATCTTCGATGAGTTAATGCCGGTGAAACTCATCCTGGATAAGTCAGTTTTTCAAACGCAGCTGTGTAGTAGATTAGTCTAGATGGATCTAATCATCCGAGATGATTGTGCACACCCACGCTAATTGAAAAGACCATATACAGTATATTGAGTATGGAAAACATGATCAGCAAGTCTTTGATAGGCTGAAACAAAATGACGAAAGAACGGGCACATTTTTTCACACAAGCGGAGCAGGACCTTTTACTCAAAGGATATGAAGAATTTCAAGATTTAATATGCACAAGGGGTAACACTGCAAAAGCAGCCCAAAGCAGAAAAGACGGCTGGCAAAAAGTGGCCGACAAATTAAACGTGTAAGCGAGACAGATGTGCTTGATATATAATTATGAGTTGAATAATTGTATGCTTTGCGCATATGGAGCGCGAGTGAATTCTCTGCATTGCTACCTTCCACTCCTTTTTTGATATGTTGAGTGAGAGATCTTTTTCCCATTGTCCCCTTGGATCTTTGAAAGGGAGGGACTGTAAAATAATTTTATATATTGCAGAAATGCTGTCTGAGTCCTTGAAACTGAGCAATATTTTTTCCAGCATAGAGGAAGGTGAGAGATGAGGAAAATCGGTCAGGTTCTGTTTAACAAAGTTTCTTATTTGAAGATAGTGAAAGTAATGTGTTGCTGGAAAGTTAAATTTGGAATGTAAATCTTCATAGGATGCAAAGGTGTATTCTATATAAAGATCTCTAAGCAATTTAATCCCAAATGTTTTCCAGATATTAAAAACTGCATATGTTTGCGAGGGTTGAAAAAGTTGAAAAATGGTTCTCATGCAGAGGTGCCACAGATAAAGGATTCTCCATCTTAAAATGCTTTCTACATTGGTTCCATATTCTGAGTGAGTGAAGCACAATTGGCTTATTAGTATATTGGTGACAACTTGCATTTATTGGGGTACAAAGCAGGGAATATAAAAAAGTACTGAAGGATTTTATTTCTATTGCGGACCAAGCCTGTGTATGTTCATCTATTTGTGTCCAGGTTTTTATAGCTTGTATGTTTGCTGCCCAGTAATAAAACTGAAAGTTAGGTAGAGCCATGCCACCTTCTGCCTTAGGTCTTTGTAGGCTCGCTCTTTGGATACGTGGATGTTTTAAGTTCCAAATAAAGAAGGGTATGGTTGAATCTAATTGTTTAAAGAATGACTTATTGATGTATATTGGAATGTTTTGAAATAAAAAGAGAAGCTTAGGAAGGATATTCATCTTAACAGCGTTAATTCTTCCAGCTACAGTGAGATGAAGAGTTAACCGTCTATGAAAGTCTTGCTTCATGTTTACTTGTGATATTTACCCTATGGTATTTAAACTGATCTGCAATAATAAAATGGAAGGTGATCCAAGTTGATCCAATGTGCTAGCAATGTTTAGGGTAACAGTGGGTTGACCAAAAAAATTACTTCAGTTTTTGACTAATTTAACTGCTTGAAGTGGAAGTATTTTATATTGTCTAAGCAGTTAAAAAGCTTTGTCATCGACTTCATTTCACCAGATTGCAATGAGAAGTAAATGTGGGTATCATCAGTATAATAATGATATGGGATGTTATACTTGTTTAGTAATAAGCAGAATGGTAACATATATAAAGAGAAGGGGACCAGACCTAAGACAGTCCCCTAGGGTACCCCACAGGTTACGGAAGCGACAGAAGAGGTTGAGCTACGAACATGCACATAAAATGTCCTGCGTTTAAGGTAATCCACGAACCACTTAGGATCAGTACCTTGAATACCAACCCAGCGCTCATGCTTGTTAATCAGAATATCTTGAGTGACCGTGTCAAACGCAGCACTCAAATCCAATCAAATTAGCATTACGCACCTCTCCGAATCAGCTGTCAGCAGCAGATCATTCGTCACTCTTAGCAGCACTGATTCTGTGCTGTGAAATGTTTTGAATCCTGACTGAAACTTATCAAGATTATTGTTTTGCACCAAAATGCCCCTATCTGGGTACCCACAACTTTGTCCACTTTGGTGAGAAATTTGAGAATGGGATGAAAGCTACTAGGAAGCAAGTGTCACACATGTGCGCATGGGATCCAGCTAGGACCAAAAGAAGGTAATTCCACGCCAGGCCATGGGGTGGCGGAGTGCAATAAACCTTTCTCTTCTATCTCTGCAGACCAGACATTGAAAATCCTGCCTGACTCAAATGATGGCACTTCCAGTTCAGGTTCAATGACGTCACATCCAGTTCCGGCACCAAGAACATCACTTCCGGTTCCGACTTCAGATGATATCACTTCCACCAACCAGTTTTAAAAGCCAGTCATCTTCCATTTTTTACTCAGTTTTTGTTTTGAACTCATCCTGTACACTTCTGTGTTGCCAAAAGCTCCAATATTGCAGCCTTATGCAGGTATACAGGTGACTGCCCCAAACCTCTTTTTTGTGTCCAGGTCTATTCATTTTACACAAGGT
Source organism: Polypterus bichir lapradei (assembly GCA_026402145.1). NCBI lineage: Eukaryota > Metazoa > Chordata > Cladistia > Polypteriformes > Polypteridae > Polypterus > Polypterus bichir. The sequence continues at coordinate 33,160,486 of JANRMT010062825.1, read as the reverse complement.
TTGCCTTTTTAACAGCGATTGAATCACTGCAAGCTTAAAGCATATAGGAAAAGTCCTATCTCCAAGGAGTTTTTAATAATTGACAGCACATTAGGACCAATTATATCAAACACCCCTTTAAAGAATCTAGCAGGCATAAAATCAAGAGGACAAAAAGATTTCTGGAAGAGAAATACAATGGAGTGAATGACACCAACTGATGGATCCTGAGCAACAGGCAAAATGTTAGCTCTAATATCAGTAATTTTACTGATAAAGTACTACAAAAAGTCATCACAAGAGAGTTATAACCCAGCAATTGCAGAACCCCAGATGGATTAAGCACAGCATCAGTAACACTAAATAACACTCAAGGATTGTTAAAGTTGCTAGCATTAATATTCGAAAAAAAAAGTTTGAAAATTCTTTTGCTAGGTAGATTCTGTTCACCTTGAATTGTCGCATCATTACAACTGTTCTAAATCACAAGGTTTGTCCCTAATTTAAACAAATTACTTCACTGAATTACTAGTATTATACCATACATGAAGATATTATGGAATTGTAAGCGTTTGTTGTACAGTATATGCTCCATTCACAATTACATGCTAGCTCTATACATAATTATATGTCAAATATCTGCAAATATTTATGTAGCTACAGTTTATGATGATTTTTTTGTTTTTACAATTCCCAACTTTTCTAAATTCAAAAGTTTGTCCTTTTTTTAAAATCTCTAAATTAGTATTTGTATACATATATGCTATGCAGGTACAGTTTAACCAGTTTATCTTGAATTTTGTTGTTTATATAGACAGAAAATGCCCCAGACCTCAGCAAACAATTGACTCCAACCTGATCTCCAGTTCTACCTGGCACAGCCTTCCTTATCATCGCAGTGTATCTGAAATTACAGCATCCATCCTCTCCAGATCAGGCATTAAAATAGCGCATAAAATGGCAAACACTCTATGAACAGTTACTTTTATTGTTAAATGCAAGAAATCTGCAGATAATGCAGTATACAGTATACCATGCAGTGCAAACCCAGATGTATACATGAGACAAACATCTAAAACCCTCACAACACATATACAAGAACATCGCATACTGTCAGAAGGAAGTGCCCATGGTCTCTGATACAGTATATGCACATACCAATTTAACCAGATACACATTTAAATGGGACACAGTGCAGGTAAGATTCAGGGCTAATATTAAAAGTGCCAGAGAGCTTGGCTGAATCATGGGTTTTAAACAAAAACACCATTAAAAGACATTTGGACATAAACCCAGCAAATGCATGCTTAAAAAGAAGAACATCAGATAATAAAAAAGAGTTTATGACCAATATCCTCCAAACCACACCTTATTAATCCACCTCCACTTACACTACTAACCCTCATTTGCTCTATATTGCCTTTAATTCATGTATGTGTAATTATTTTTCCTCTGATGATGACACCTGTTGAAAGCATTTGAAAAAAAATATACATATATAAATAAGTAAATATATATATATATATATATATATATATATATATATATATATATATATATATATATGCCCCATGTGTGTGGGTGTATGTGTGGGTGTTCACCCTGTGATAGACTGAAACTAATTTCACAGAATTTCCACTTCATTTTGAATATATTACTTCCCAAATGTTTTTAGATATATACAAACTCTGGCCTTTTCACTATTACTTATTCACTTTTATTGTGCTTTTATTCTTATGGTACCCTCCTTGTTATTTGTGCAGCCTTCTAAGCTTGGTAAAGGTGCTATATAAGTGAAATGCATTATTATTTGTGATAATCATAGTTCAATAGTATGAGCAGTTTATTTAAGTGTGATACTCAACCATGCTTATTGTGTATGTGTTTGTTTCACAAAGGGATCATTAAAGGTTTTTATTTAATCAAAAAGAAAAACACATTCTTTATTCATATCAATGCAAATAGAATACAATATGATACCACTGTAATGTTCATGAAGCAAATCGTTAAGAATTTATACGTGCATAAAATGAGCATTTTGTACATACACATATTTCAACCCTTGCATTATTGCATAAATCTATATTTTTGCATTAAATGACCACATTATATACATACATATTTTAACAATTGAAATGTTGTATAAATTTATATTTGAGCAAAAAAGATAATTATATATAATGTGTACAGTGGAGATGGGGCTCTGCTGACTTCAACTGCAGACGCTATTGACCGGTGGAAGGAATACTTTGAGGATCTTCTTAATCCTACCAGCATGTCTTCCTTAGAGGAAACAGAGCTGGAGGACTCCCCTGGGGGGGGGGGGGCACATCCATAACAGGAGCTGAGGTAGTTAAAAAGCTCCGAGGTGGCGGGGCACCTGGGGTGGACAAGGTTCACCCTGGATTCTTCAAGGCTCTGGATGTTGTGGGGCTGTCCTGGTTGACACATCTCTGCAACATCGCATGGACATCGGGGGCAGTGCCTCTGAATTGGCAAACCGGGGCGGTGGTCCCCACTTTTTAAGAAGGGTGACCGGAGGATGTGCTCCAACTATAGGGGGATCACACTCCTCAGCTTTCCAGGTAAGGTCTATTCAGGGGTGCTGGAGAAGAGAGTTCAGTCGATGGTCGAACCTCGTATTCAAGAAGAACAACATTGCGGATTCCGTCCCGGCCGTGGAACACTGGACCAGGTCTACACCCTGGCCAGGATCCTGGAGGTGGCATGGGAGTTTGCCCTATCAGTCCACATGTGTTTTGTGGATTTGGAGAAGGCATTTGACCGTGTCCCTCGAAGCATCCTGTGGGGTGTGCTCCAAGAGTACGGGGTACAAGGTTCATTGTTACGAGCCATTCAGTCCCTGTACAGGAGGAGCAGGAGCTTGGCCCGCATTGCTGGTAATAAGTTCGACTCATTTGCTGTTGAGGTTGGACTCAGCCAGGGCTGACCTTTGTCACCGATTCTGTTCATAAGTTATATGGACAGAATTTCTAGGCGCCACCAAGGAGCGGAGGGTGTCTAGTTCAGTGACCTCAGAATCTCATCTCTGCTATTTGCAGATGACGTGGTTCTGTTGGCTTCATCAGACAGTAACCTCCAGCTCTCACTGGAGCAGTTTGCAGCCAAGTGTGAAGCGGTGGGGATGAGAGTCAGCACCTCTAAATCCGAGGCCATGGTTCTCAGCCGGAAAAGGGTGGAATGCTCTCTCCGGGTTGGGAACACATTACTGCCTCAAGTGGAGGAGTTCAAGTATCTCGGGGTCTTGTTCACGAATGAGGGAAGAATGGAGCAGGAGGTTGACAGACGAATAGGTGCAGCATCCGCAGTAATGCGGGCTCTGCAACGGTCCGTCGTGGTGAAGAGAGAGCTGAGGCAAAAGGCGATCTACGTTCCTACCCTCACCTATGGCCACGAGCTTTGGTTAGTGACCGAAAGAGCAAGATCGCGGATACAAGCGGCCAAAATTAGTTTTCTCCACAGGGTGGCTGAACTTTCCCTTGGAGATAGGGTGAGCAGTTCAGTTATCTGGGAGAGACTCGGAGTACAGTCGTGTGGTAATGTGCCTTACTGGCATTACCATTAAGTAAATAAAATTAGTTAAGCGTCCTCTGCTGGGTAAAGAGGGAGGCTTTTGTTTGGAGGAAAAATGGTATAAAGAAAGGAAACTTACCTTTTTTTCATTTATATAGTGCAGAAAGACGTCTTCGCTGACGATATTAGCGTCTTTTGGGGAGTGTCACGGCGGGTCTCATGTAGACTGGAGAGAAAGCCTTGCCATTGACCGGCCGGGATGGCATTGTCGGTCCTCCACTCACTGCGTGTGCCTCCCGCGACATCATAACTCTAAAGTAGCAAAAGAAAGTGTGAAGCGCCTTAATATTATTTAACCCGGGTTAGCATGAGGATCCCGTGTTTGTAGTTGTCTGAGCTGTAGCTCAGGGGAAGGAGAAAAATGGAAAAGTGCTTACGTTCACTTAAGGCATGAAGTGCAGTCCAGCCGGTACATTCTGAAAAGCCGGTACAGCTATACGCGCGCGCACCGGCTGCTCGATTTTTTTATAGTAATTATGTGGGAAAGTAGACGCCGCTTTTTGCAAGCGCGTTCACGTCATCGCGTACCCTGGGAGGGATGACGTACGGCGGTTTAATTGGTCAGCGTAGGGGCGCCGAATACAAAAGGGAATCGTGGCCTCTAGAGGGGGTCTTTTCTGAATAGATCTTCTTAGAGAAAGGTACCTGGCAGAACAGCATTACGGCTTGTGCTTTGTTTTTGTAAATATTTTCCGTATAAATATCTCTGGATTAACTTTGGTGGAGGTATTTATTGGGTTGAGGTTAGTGGTGCACTGTTTATTTTTGTATATACACTTTTTCTGTATTTTTGAATATTTTTGGGTGAATCCTGTATTATACACTGTTTGGAGGAGCAGCTTCCTGACTTGGATCACTGTGGAGGAAGACAGCTTCACATTTTGTTTTTGTGTATATATTTGGATTTCACTAGTTTGAGTGTATTTTACTTTTTCTTTTGGGACTTTCAAGAAGCACTGTAAATACTGTATATAGTCATTTTGGGCTCCCTTTAATTATTGATTTTGAGTGTCCTTTGCGGTATTGGATTGTGTATTAATATATATAAATTCCGCAGGACATTATTTTTGATTTTTTTCTTTAAGTGCACCTGTAAATAAAACCTCACTTTATTTTTCAAAAACCCCAACCCTTTTTGTGTCTGTGTCTCCCTGTCTTACACCATCATCCTGGTCACGCTCGGTCCCACATATTAGACACCTAGAGTGTAGGCTGGTGATTCCAATTCCCACTATCAATGGTGACACTGTACTGGTAAGACATATTGAGGCAAATAAGGGCAGCTAATAATGGATCAGAGGAAAGAATGAAACCAAGAACATGTTAAAATAAGAGAAATAAGTCCAATTCCTCTGTTTTTCTCTCTGTTTAGGACAGGTGGAAGAAAAACATCAAGGAATTCCACAATAAAAGCAACATTCCCTCTTAGTCATTGATACTGTTCTGCAGAGCTTACTTTCTTTAGCTTAGAATTATCCCTATGTTCTAAATTTCCCATATTGACACTGCAATAGCCTCTGCTAAACCTATGTTTTCAGCAATAAATTAAACTCCAGATCTTATTTCCTTTAAGTGATCTACAGGCTGTTATTGTTTATAACACAAAAGGTTTATTTCTTCATTACATGTTTCCATCTTGAGACCCACAATTTAAACTGTTTATACTGCCATTTTGAATTAGATGCAAGCCACAAAGACAATTATTGATGGGGGAAAAGAAAGGAAGCCAAGCATTTGCTAAAGTCAAAGACCATAAAAATATGTTTGGTGTATTGTTAAAGCTAAACATCTAATCAAAATACTAGTCAGATAGTTGTTAAACTATGTCTTAATTCAATACCAGAAACACTTAGGAAATGAGACAGGAAACTACCCATACTGGGAAAATATATCTGTATAACTATATAAAACAAACTTACAAAAGAGCTCAATCATGACAGAAGCAATCAACATTTAGCCACCCAGCCTAAGCTGCTGCAATGGGGGGCCCCACCCCATGGCTCAAAATTAAGGGATACAATACATAATTAAATTAATGATATAGAAGAAAATCAACCAAAAACATTCAGTAAATAAGATCCAAATAGAAAGACAATAAAAATAACAATCTATTACAATATTTACAAAATAACATTTAGAAAACAAAAAACCAGGAAACCCACTTGAGCAATATTATTCTCAACTAAGAATTTTGCTTTCTTTTTGGCTTTGTCACTTGTTCCAAGATTCAATACAACTGAGTTTATTTTTGTATAGTGTTTTTCACTGATTACAGGCACAAGGATAAAACAGAACCAGAACTGCCTTCTTCTTCATTCTCCAGTGCTCTCTCTCTCTCTCTCACTCTTAATCTCGTTTCACCCATCTCATTCATCTCCCAAGTATAATCAATGAGGCTGAGACCCTGGCAAAAGCCACCATTCCTCTGTATCCTCTGGGATGTGCTGAGCCTGGCTCCGTTTTCTTCACTTGGCACTTATGGAACCCCTATGAGCTCTGATTGCCCATAACACTGCTCCATCACAGGTTTCCTTTGGACACCTTGCTGCCTTCTATCCACTCTTTGTTCCCACTGATTCTGTTCTTTTTAATCTCACCCAACTTCCTCAATTGTTTCATTCTTTTCTTTTTCTTTCAATCTTTCCCCAGGCTTCTTTATACTCCTGTGGGTGAGTTGTGCCAATTACAATCGGCAGAGTGCCGATGTGGAACAGCTGACCTAATTAAACAATCTTCTTACTTCCACACACACCATATGGCCACACCCACAGAACCTAAGACACTCTGTATTTAGAAACTCACACACAGCCACAGACCCCTAACATGCATTTTGACACAGTACTTTTGCTATTAAAAGATGTGTTTTTTAAAATAAAATTCGAGGTGCAAGGTTACAGCTTTCTGTAAAGGTTCAGAATGAAAGTGTATAATCAATTTAATTCTTAAAATCTAAGATTTAAATATGATTTCTTCAAAAAATTATCCATATATCTACTGTACGTGTGGCTCACAGATGACACTTTAGATTTCACAACTTTGAATCTTTACATATTTTCCCAAGCAGTGTTTAGAATAAAGCTACACAATATCTGGAAATGAATACAGTGTTCAATATATGGTTACAAATGCAATGAATATGTAGATAATATGAGGATTGTAATAAACACACACCAGAAACTTCAATTTGGACAACCAGCATATAAGACACTGATTTTAAGGCTGATGTAAATGTGTGTTTATAACCATATTACTGCCTTCATTTTCATACAACATTTTGTACTTGTGCGCCATTTCCTCCATCACCATTTCTTGACAAACTTTAGATAGTGGTATTTAGATTTGGTATTTAATTATTGCCACTGGTTTTACACATGGCATAGCATATGTTAGTTGATACTAAGCAACCTTAAGAGCAAATGTTAAAGTAGAAGTTCATGATACAGAAAAGCAAGGAAAACTAATTTCCAATAAAGACAGACTGTTTTTTCAAAATAGTATGTATAAGGAAGTATTTTCTGTGTAAATACAGTGGGAGCCACGTCAAACAGCCGCCTGGAGCATGACAGGTCCATGACAGGACCATGACAGGACCATGACAGGACCATGCACGATCCGTGCACGGAATGTGATCCCCCGCGATGACGTAGTTAACGATGCCCTGCCCCATAAACGCCCCCATGCGCTTTCTAAAAAGATGGTTGCAATGCTGTATAATCCCGCCAGATGGAGCATTGACTACTTCAGTTAACTGCAGTGTCCAGGAAGCCCTATACCGTATCTTTAATATACTGTACAGGCAGTTCTTGTATTGTCAACATACTGTAGTTTCATAAATAGATGACGTGGTAAAAAAAACAACAACAAACCGATTAATAAAACAGATTTGTTAAATCACTCAATACACAACTCATGATGATACGGAAGCGTATTAGGGCCACGGTGAAAAAAAAAATACGGACACAGTGAAGAAAAAAAAATCAAAATGTCGAGATTAAAGTCGACATGTTGACTTTATTCTCGACATTTCCACTTTATTCTCGCCATTTACGTTGAGATTAAAGTCGACATGTTGACTTTATTCTCGACATTTCCACTTTATTCTCGCCATTTATGTCGAGATTAAAGTCGACATTTCCACTTTATTCTAGTAGTTTATTTTGTCAGTAGAATGTCGCAAACTAAACTTCATCTTAAAATGAATGTTTAATTTACTAGATTTTCTCAAACCCCCGTCATAAGTTAATGTAGCACATTAAATGCTTTTTATTAAGTATTCCCCGACCCAGTTTTTAATCTCTATGCGCTTCTTAAACTGACTTCCTCTTGCACACAGACAGCAGACAGCGATCGCCGCACATTGACTTCATGATATTCCTGCTCTATGAACATTCAGAATACTAACATACAGTGCATGATATCTTCTTCACGATGAAATGCATTAAAGCATGTATTAAAAACGGGTGGCGGGGGGCATGGTGGCGAGGCTGTAGTGCTGCTCCCTTGCATTATGGGGTCCCCAGGTGTATGTTCAGTGTAGTGAACTTTATGACAGGTGTGACGAGGCTCCAAAAAACTGGATATATGAATGGGTATCGCACTGGTTTAACTGGAATATCGTGTAAATGTTGGCTTCGTGATGTGGTGGACAGAGACACGAACGCAGAATTCAATGGATGTTCTTCTGAGCGGGCTTTCTTTATTGCATGCGCGCTGTCTCTATCTGACGTACTAAACCTCCAGTTGCTTTCCTTGCTTTGCTATCAGTTACTTTCTGTACATAACCAATCACCACACGATAAACGTCTTTGTGAAATTAAAACAAGTTATAAACTTAGACCTCAGAGTTTTCAGAACTTAAAATGTATTAAAGCATGTGGGGGCACGGTGGCGTGGTGGTTGCGCTGCTGCTTCGCAGCAAGGGGGTCCCGGGTGTTCCCTGCCTTGAGTTTGCATGTTTTTTTCTGGTGGGTCTACTCGGCGTGCTTCAGTTTCCTTTCAAAGACATGTAGGTTGTGGGGTTTTGTTATGTATTATTGACCCTGCTACTTTATGTGTTCCACGTATTCACCCTGCGATGTGTTGGCACCTCATTCAGGATTTACTCCTGATTCACACAAGATGCTTGCTGGGATGGGCGCAACCCTGAATGGATGGCATAATTAAACATGTATAATGAAGATTTTTTTTTTAATTTCTGAAAACATCCCAGCAAGCGCCATGCCCCCACATGCTTTAATAATTTAAAGTTCTGAAAACACCGAGGTCTAAGTTTATAACTTGTTTTAATTTCATAAAGACGTTTATCGTGTGGTGATTGGTTATGTGCAGAAAGACAAAGCAAGGATAGGACCTGGAGGTTTAGTACGTCAGATAGAGACAGCACGCATGCAATAAAGAAAGCCCGCTCAGAAGAACATCCATTGAATTCTGCGTTTGTGTCTCCGACCACCACATCACGAGCCCAATATTTACACAATATTTAAGTTAAACCTGTGCGATACCCATTCATGTATCCAGTTTTTTGGAGCCTCGTCACACCTGCCATAAAGTTCACTACACTGAACATACAACTGGGGACCCCTTAATGCAAGGGAGCAGCTCTATAGCCACGCCACCGTGCCCCCCGCCACCCATGTTTAATACATGCTTTAATGCATTTCATCGTGAAGAAGATATCAAGTATTTCTCTTAGTATTCTGAATGTTCTTAGAGCAGGAATATCATGAAGTCAATGTGCGGCGATCGCTGTCTGCGCCTCTAAGTGCAAGAGGAAGTCAGTTTAAGAAGCGCATAGAGATTAAAAACTGGATCGAGGAACACTTAATATAAAGCATTTAATGTGCTACATTAATTAATGACGGGGTTTGAGAAAATCTAGTAAATTAAACATTCATTTTAAGATGAAGTTTAGTTTGCAACATTCTACTGACAAAATAAACTATTAGAATAAAGTGGAAATGTCGACTTTAATCTCGACGTAAATATCGAGAATAAAGTGGAAATGTCGAGAATAAAGTCAACATGTCGACTTTAATCTCGAGAATAAAGTGGAAATGTCGAGAAAACTAGTTAGTAAAATATTTTTTAAGACATCCTTAATAGTCCTTAAAGACAAACGCCCTCTGCCAGACATCTGCCAGATGAAAAAGATGACGTCGCATAGACGTCTCCGCGACGTGTGTGTGCTATCTGGGTTAACAATCCTTAAAGACACGGTACGTCTGTAATCTATCTATACCGATCATTGTAGGTACGGAATACAAATGCAGGCTATGTACAGTATTTTACATTATGGTGTATTTTACCTAGTTCCATTTAATATACTGATAAATTATATTTTGTTGCAAAGCGTCTTTTTGATTAAAAGAGGAGTGACATTGTGAGTTTGTGACACTGACAGTAAGCTGTAATGTTAACTCCAGACTTGGTAAACAGACCATTAAGTTATCTAAAGTTATATCTGACCGCTGCTGGTGCTGCCAGTGATTTTCAAAACGGCCAATAAAAAACTAAACTGGGAAATAATCTGTAAACTACCCCAAACAAATTTTATAAAAATAAATAAATAAATAAAGTCACTTACCGCGAATAGTCCATTAGAATTACCAGAGCCTACGAAAAAACTCTTAGATCCGTCCCACCTTAAATCGCTTCTTAAA
>JANRMT010062825.1:33115621-33129792 GCA_026402145.1 Polypterus bichir lapradei | reverse complement strand
GGTGGACTCCAATTAAGCTGCAGAAACATCTCAAGGATGATCAGGGGAAACAGGATGCACCTGAGCTCAATTTTGAGCTTCATGGCAAAGGCTGTGAATACTTATGTACATGTGCTTTCTCAATTTTTTTTATTTTTAATAAATTTGCAAAATTCTCAAGTAAACTTTTTTCACGTTGTCAATATGGGGTTGTGTAGAATTCTGAGGAAAAAATTGAATTTAATCCATTTTGGAATAAGGCTGTAATATAACAAAATGTGGAAAAAGTGATGAATACTTTCCGGATGCACTGTATATATATATATATATTCAGTTTGCTTATTTGCAAAGAGTGTAGTACACTTTAAAATACCCCCTTTGTCAATGGAAAAGGGTTTTTGCAAATAAATCTATTTCAGTGATCCTAAAACATGAAACATAGAAAATTAACCAGATTAAACATATTTTTCTGATAGTTTCTGACACTTTAATTAACAGAAAACTGCTTTATGTACTTTAATTGAAAAAACTCATAAATCTAAATGCTTTGACTGCCTGTCAGGTTTAGTTAAAAGCCAATAAAGAAAACTGGCAACAAATAAATAAAAGTTATTGTGATAAGAAAAAACAAGCAAATGTGGAGTTGTCATAAAGTTTATTCCCTATTGTGGAAAAACAGTAGGCACTAGAGAGCCACCAAAGTCAAATGACAGTAGCACATAACTCAAAAGATGTTTTACAGTCCAGGTCTGTGGCCCAGCCTGTGCAAAAAATACAGTTAAAAATTACAAGTAATATTGGTCTGCATATTTATGTTGCAATAATTTAAATGGCTTTGCTTGTTGAATAATCTGACTTTAAGTATGTCAATATAATAAACAAAGTTAACCTTGCAAGTGAAATCTGCTAAATCTAAACAGAGCAATCAGTTTATTGTTTTAATGAGCAGTTCTTTTTTTCTCCTAAGTTTATTGCCTTCACAGAGAATTGCCCTATATTAAGAAAAGCTTGTGAAAAGGCCCATACTTCTTAAACATTAACTTTCACTGCTATGTTTTAAACAGAGATGTAAAATTGGTTCATTTCACTGAGTGCTGAGAAGTTCATTTTTCTTTGATTCAAAGACTATTTTCACTTTTTAACAAGCTGCTATATAAAATGCACCAATTGTGCATTCTTGGTATACAACATTAAAGCAATCAGCTTTAAATAAATAATGGTATCTATGTGTCCTACCACCAGTAAAGTTCCATACTTACCAAGTCAAATTGATTATATTAGCCATTATAAATGTTAATGCTTCATGCTTTGAGCCAGAAATCGTGCAAACTCTGCATACTTCCATTTTCTCCAACTTCTGTGTGTTTAAACAAATACTTCCACGCAAAAGAGACCTGAATCTCATTTATTCTGCTTTCCTTTGTCATCTTTAAGGTATGCATCATCTTCTTTTTGGAACAGCACAATCGAAAGTCCATTGCACAGAAAACTACTTTGCAACTTTAATCTATTATTTTTGGCATTATTTTGTCTATGCTTCCAATAAAGTGACTTTTATACTTTTCAGACAACATAGGTAACATATGAGGCTATTGTGCATTTAAAAAAGAATCATATTACTGTTGTGGATGACAGGGCACACACTGAAGCCATTCATGAACCTAAAATTAAGAACATTGTGATGTTCTAATAGTCTAACTTTTTTTCAATACAAGCTTAAAATATTTGTGTGAATTCAAAAAGCCTATATGTATACATAACAAAAAAATCACATATTTCTGTATACTAGTTTAAAGCTTAAAGTGCAGTGATATTGTAGTAATTATATATACTATTTGCTACTAGTGCAGCAGTAAATGCCACAAATAACTTGCAAACACATTGACAAAACCAGTTAATTCAGGACTAGAAAACACTGCCAGATATGTTGAACATGACTTAGTGGTAGATTCCTGAGCAGTCTGTAAGTATTATATGAAGATGTGGGTCTTCTACAGAAGTCAGGGTAATTGGAAACAGATTAGATAAACAGATAAAGTTTGTTGTGCATGCTGAGAACTGAGCAAGAACTGAGAAAAAGTACACATTTGTAGTGTGTCTGGATAAAAGAGGAAGGGTCAAAGATGCTAAGTAGAAACTTTGTGAAGGAGCCCAGGAACAGATGCTTGATGGCTCCTTACACTGCCTGCACCATCACAGAATACAAAACTGATGGCCATTATGAACAATACTGCATCTTCTCTGTGATACACTAACACTGAGGACTTTTACCTAACAAATTATTCAACAGATGTGTGTAAACAAACACTACTGAGGCACCCTTATACCTATAGGGTGGTCCAGATCTAATTATGCAATTTTTATTACACTATAACTTATTAAGTTTATTACATAGAAAATCACCCGAAAAATCCTGGACCATCGAAAAGTATGCAAACTGACGACATGTAGAATCGTCTTTGCACCGAACCGTAATGTTCGTTTCATAAATCTAAGTCATCCAGATGATCTGGATCTGCATAATTAGATCTGGACCACCCTGTACAGATGTATGCCTTAGTGATGCCTCACTGTTACTGCTCTCTTATCATCACCCAACTCCAAAGTTTGTTTTTATTTCTTTTTTTTTTGTAGTTATTGTGTGTATTTGAGGGGTGTTATTGTCACTAATGTTGTCCGTTACAATATTTGTTGTCTTTCTGTAAAAAACTAGCTTTTTAGATAGATAGAAGCACTATCTATCTATCTATCTATCTATCTATCTATCTATCTATCTATCTATCTATCTATCTAACTAACTATCTATCTATCTATTTAATGACTGCTTGCACTGCATAGATGGATTGAATGGGTGAGACACAGTAACAGGGAGGTGGCAATGCAACAAGAAAGCGGTTGTCAAAAAAACAATCAGATAAATGGCTAATCTCTTATCCCAACTGTATAGGTGACAGTTTAAAGTATCACTTAAATGATTACTTGATAATAAAATAAAATCAGTATCTCACAAATGGCCTTCAGCAATATCTGCTGAATGGCGTGGTACAGATTTAAAGTTTCCTAAAGATCAGAAAAAGACATAAAACACAGATTCCAGTTATGCATGGAGTGTATGTCAATCACACAATAAAACTTTGGGATAAGAAAAGGCTGCACATATGTAACAGAAAGACAAACATTTCAATACATTAGGGAGTGAAGTGGGAAGTCTGAAAGATGAGAAATCAGTCAGTTATGCAGTTCAGATGCATCTTCAGCATGAACTCTGAATGGACCTCACAAAAAAAAGCATAGGGAAGAGAGTGTCCTCCGTTCTAAAGTGCTAATCAGACATACATTCAGAATAAAATCATTAAAAGGACAAAATATATTTGCATGCTCACAAGCAGCTTTCAGCTGCAATCCAGGTAACACCTGAGTGTCGGATTTTGTGTAGATCATTGCATCGACAAAATATATAAACTGTTGCTCATCCTAAACTTCTGTGAAAAGCTTTTAACATGGGAAATGTGCTATATAAATAAAATGTATCATTGTTATTATTAGTATTATCGATTTAGAACACTTTACATGATAATTTTTGTTCTGTTGTTTACATTCATTTCTTTATAATTGGAGCACAGAAGAGTTGAGTGACTTGCTCTGTGTCAAGCAGAGACCCAGTCTTGCACAAATTTTAACATAGTGTTTCCGACTTTATCCATTTATTTTGGAAATTTGCAAACTGCTTTATTATGATTGGTGTCAGAAAATAAAATCATCAAAATTGTGTATAATAAAATAGGTAAAATAATTTTAATTAATAATTTTTAATTTAATTTTAATTAAAAAGGATTTAATGCTGCTCACTTTTCCATATAACGTCTAAGGCTTATTAATTGCTATGAAGAACACACAAGAAGAAACAGCCATACAAGTAATAATCTGTTTACATTTTAAAAACTCAAGTCTATAGGCATCTTATAGAAAGAAGAAATAAATAGGCAAATGCTTCCTCAAACAGTATAGATTTTCAATTGAACAATATACAAAGAATAAAATATGGGAAAGTAGCACAACATGCAACTACCTGGGAAGTCTGCAGATCTCAAGCTCTACAACTGGACAGATGAGTGTGGGTCATGTTTCTAAAATAATATATTAGCATCAGGTGTTAGATAAATGGAGCATGTACTTTCTGAGCTTAACACTTCCCGTTTCCCATTTCCTTCATGCAGTCCTATCTGACACAGGTAGTTTCTTACATATGCTTATGAGAATTTCCCTTGTGCCAGCAAGGTGAATATAGAAAATTGCCACGTTTCATCATGCTGAACTAGAAGGCACAGGTGACACCCTGATCAGGTGTGCATGCATAATCACTTCCAAAAATAAGCACTGTTTTGAATAATTCCTCCCAAAATCTTGCAGCTTCAACTTATTCTTTGGAAGTAACTCATAAATCTTTACAATGAATGTAAATCAAGAATCCAGAGCTGCAGCCTCAGAGGCTCTGAGGAATCATGTTGATTTTTTTTCCTTTTTAATATATAAAGATGCACTGTTATCCCCTTCAGTAAAAAGAAAGAAAGAAAGAAATATATATATATTTTCAATGCTATAATTTATCTTTTAAATCATTTTCTCCTTTTAAATGCATTCACAACAATATATGCATGCATGCACATAAATGTATGAATACTTAAACACACATGCAAGTTGCATGCCTTATTTTTATCTCTTTTATAAAGGTTAAGATTCTGCAAATATATATTTTTGAGCAGGTGGATATTTAGAAAGCTGGCCCTAAATATAATTAAGCATTCACTGCTTATTATTATGGCTATACTTAAGCAAAGTCTAGAGTGAACTTTTCATCTTAATATTTTGCTAAATGTGGACATTCAGTTAAATTCTGACCTCTTGCAATGTTTATTTTACTGCTTAATATTTAATGGAAACACCTGTTCATCTTACTTTGGCATAAAGCAGTAAAATGTTAAAGTACAATAAATATACGGTATATATATTGAGGGTTGCCAGAGCCACAAGGATGGCACAGAACAAAAAAATAGTTTACAAGGTTCATAATTTAAAAGAAGAACATAGAGTTGTGAGTGAAGAGCTCTTTTAAATGCCTCCCTCCCAAACAGTAATCACCAGGAGCTAATTTAAATGGTACTTAGAAATATTTACTCCAAGGGCAACAAAATGGTGTTAAACGATCTCCTCCATAATGGTGGGACCCTGTTGTAAATTATGGGTTCTGACAGATTGGATGCTACAAAGTTTCCTGAGATCATTAGGTACAAAATTTAACTCAAAACTGCAGAAGTATCTGGTACCACTTACTAGAGTTCTGGTTGGAAGATTCACAAAGTCACAAAGTCCCTTTCCCAGCAGGTGACTCTTATGGGGGCCACTCAATGCCTGATTCTTTACATACAGTAAGTATATATAGTTTTATATCAATGTTCTGAAACTGGTCATTCAATGGCAGGGGGCATGTATATATATATATATATATATATATATATATATATATATATATATTGTGACAGATAGGGGGCATTGTTGTCCCCTTGAACCCTCAAATATAAGTCTCTGAGACTCCCTGCAACGTCCCCTGGCGGCCCCCATGGCATCCAGTAGGGCTGAGAAGGAAAACTCCAAGGTTCATGAGGCCCTGCCGGAATTCGGGGCACCTCCATGTTGCAGGGAAGGCTCCATCTGGTGGTTTGGGAGTATTGGCCGGGATAAATTGCCGGCTATATATCACAGTACTCCACCCTCAGCGAAGCACCATGGGGCGTAGCGTACAGCTCCGCGAGGGTCGTCTTCCTGCAGGAGGAATTTTTTGTGGCTGGTCCGTGACCCCGTCCTGTAAAATAATTATAGGAGAACCGTGGGGAGACATTGTGCAAACACTTCCCTTCCTCCCTAGGCTCTCCTAGGACAATTTCATCACATATGGCCTGGCTGGCGGCATTCATAGCACAGCCGCTGTCCTCCTGGTATTATCCCTCTGCGAGACTGGAAACAGTTTGGAAATTCTGGCTCCGCCCACTTTTCCGCTGAGGAGGGTTCCACTGCCACACCTGAGCTCTCAGCACCAACCTCTACTTTATCAGAAGATCCCTGTTTCTCTTTTGGGATCTCCTTTTTAATCTGGGGTTTGTTCACAGTCTGAGTCTCTCTATGTGTATAAGCGAGCCTCTTTACTGTCTGTACCACTTTCGCCTTGTAAATAACCGGCTCCGCTGTCTTTAGGATCAATTTGTTCTGGGAGACAGCACTATTCAGCTGCTCCGGCTTGATCGATCCTTCCAACGGATGCTCGGTCATTACACCACAATCTTTTGTAGGGCTCGCAGTTACTTGGCACCCACTATTTATTAATCGCTCTGTTTCCCTGTATCATATACGGTACCGGTGATTCATACCTGTACCGCCGAATTGAATAACACGGGAGGTTCCCAACCAAACCGCCACAGGTACTCATCTACCCTTTTAAGAGGTGCTTCGACCGCTGCTCCCAAGTCTCCGACGATCTTCCTAATGGTAGTCACAACCTGCAAGAAATCCTTTACAGGATGGAGTAGCTTTTCCAGCTCCCGTATGTCCATTTTATTAGTTAAATCGGCCGGAGGTGGGCTTGAATCATGATCAACCCTACCTCCTGGCCGGGAGCCAATGAGCACGCCCACTCCTGGCACATACTCTGTTGGGCTGCGCACAGGCTTCTGGAAAATGGAGTTCTCTTTTTCAGAGGACTGGGTCACCATCTTTGGCTGACTGCGATCCGCCTGTATCAATTTGTCAGCGGACCGATCAGTCATTCCCAGCCCTCCTTACCTTTTTGTGAGGTGAGCGGCGCTTCGCTCGCCTCCCCTTTCCCCTTCGGAAAGTTGAAGTCCATCTTCATTTGGGCGAGGTTGTCAGCAGTGTTACACAGACCTTCTCCTTCCCAGAATCCCCCAGGGCAGATCACGTGTTCCTCACCGGCACCCGACATGCAGAAGTCTTTCTTTTTTCTCGTCTGCTCGAATGAGAGCACACGACCGTCTGGGAGTTTCTCCTGCCTCCCACAGAGCCTCCGGATGACCTTCTCCGAGGTATGTGCATAGGACAAAATGAGTTATTTTAAAGATGTGATCAACTAGATTGCTGGCACATACCTTGTTGTAGTTATCCTCATCCAGAGGCCTCTCCCGACCCATGTAGTCGCTCCGAAGCTCATCCTGAGCATCAGCCGTGGTGAGCGTAGTACCTCCGCTGGGGCTGCCGCTCTGCTTAGCCCTTTTCTTTCCCATGACAGATTTGGTGAATATGGGTTGTGGCGATTTTCTTCGTGTCGTGACGCTGTCTTCTTGGTGTTTTTCTGTCCACAGAAATTTTTTCGCAGGTCCTCTGCCAAACTGACGGCCAGAGAATCCAGCCGGCTACGCCACTGTGACAGATAGGGGGCGCTGTCGTCCCCTTCAACCCTCAGACAAGACACCAGATAAAAGTCAAAATTCTGACTTTATTACAATAATAATGTGCACAAAGCACCTCCTCCTCCACTACACAATAAACAATCAATAATCAAATACAATCCTCCACTCCCAGACGCGTTGTCACCCTTCCTCCCAACTCAGCTCAACTCGCTGGGGTTTCCCATAATCCTTTATAGTCCTTGACCCGGAAGTGCTTCCATCCTTCAGTCCATGTGATTTCCCAGCACTTCCGGGTCAGATGAAAATTCCTTCTTCTCTTTAGCCTGGAAGTATGTCATCTCCATGACTGGGAATTACTTCCGGGCTATACGGACGATATATGTCTCTGAGCCTCCCTGCAGCATCCCCTGGTGGCCCCCATGGCATCCAGCAGGGCTGAGAAGGAAAACTCCAAGGTTCATGAGGCCCTGCTGGAATTCGGAGCACCTCCATATTGCAGGGAGGGCTCCATGTGGCGGCTTGGGGGTATTGGCCGGGATAAATTGGCGGCTATATATCACAGTACTCCACCCTCAGCGAAGCACCATGGTGCGTAGCGTACAGCTCCGCGAGGGTCGTCTTCCTGCAGGAGGAATTTTTTGTGGCTGGTCCGTGACCCCGTCCTGTAAAATAATTATAGGAGAACCGTGGGGAGACATTGTGCAAACGCTTCCTTTCCTCCCTAGGCTCTCCTCTCTCCGGCCATATATCACTATATATATATATATATATATATATATATATATATATATATATAATACTAGAAAAATACCTGATTGTCAATATAATTGTTTTGTCACTGTTATGAGTGTTGCTGTCATCAAGGATTTGATTATCATTATTTCTTTCAATCAGGTTCGTATCTGGAGGAAGTGTTGTGTTCAAGTTACATTCCGTGTTTGTCAACCGTTGTAAAGAAGTGTTCATTACCCAAATCGGTACTCGTGAATCTAAGATGTTTAACAGGCATTCCTGGTATTAACTTGTGGATTTGCCTGCGAATATTTAGCGGCAGCGTGTCTATAAACTTGTGGAATTGCCTGCGAGTATTTGGCAGCAGTGTCACAAAGTTGTTTACGTCTAGCTGCATCAGAAAATGTACCACGATGACACGCCTCCTTTTTACTGTTTTCTCACAGCTTGGATTGCTGCTGTTATAATCGGTTTGAGTTTCATGGTTTGTTTCAATTACGTTAGTATTTGCAGGACTTGTTGTGTTGAAGTGACATTCGGCATTTGTCAAGCGTTGTAAGCATACAACTGGTTTCATCAGTAACTTCGCATCCAGCTTTTGAGATGTGAAACATTCATAAACATCAAAGTGTCCACTACTCAAATCGTCATCTGTGAATCTAAGATGTTTAAGAGGCATTTGCTACTCTCCAAAGGTGTAAAATATTTGGCCATTTCGGTACACTTGAAAGCGACAACCGAACAATTCAGCGGCAGCCATCAACTCACATGCAGAAGCATAGGTGAAGGGCTTAAGCATTTCACTCTTATAGTGCTCCTGTGTAGTATAATTATCTCCTGTACCGTCATCAGTCCACACCTTGAACCTGTCCCAGTCATTCAATACATAAGACACAATGTTCCTCCGGATATCAAGAATGAGCCTGATATGGCCGTGCAATATATAACACAGAGAATGGAAAAGGCAGGCGTCATCTCCGGGCATGGAAACCACTCGGTAGGTGACAGTTCTTTGATCGATGGTGATCACCTTGATAGACATGTTAATGGGGGTACGGTTGGAACAGTAAAGGAAATGGGTACCTGAACAGTAAACTAAGTCTAAAATACCTACACAATAACTATAATCATAATAAACAAACAATAAAACAGTGGAGAAGCCGTGGATTAAATAAAAAGGTTGCAGTTATCAGCAGGGAGACATGAATACCGTGGCGAAGCAAGGAAGGGAATGAAGAGACCGGAGCGATGGATGGCCTTATATGGGCAGGCAGCCAATTACGTTGCATCCCCCACCCCCATGCCTCCCACGGCGACTGAGCTGCAGGCTATGGACGTATATATGTACGTAAGTAGGATTCAGTTATGACCGTTACACGTAGAATTTCGAAATGAAACCTGCTTAACTTTTTTAAGTAACCTGTAACGAATGAGCCTGCCAAATTTCAGCCTTCTACCTACACGGGAAGTTGGAGAATTAGTGATGAGTGAGTCAGTGAGTCATTGAGGGCTTTGCCTTTTATTAGTATAGATGTGTGTGTGTGTAACCCCCTTGTACCACCCTTGCTTTAATCAGCATGTAAGGTCCTGAGTTCTTTATTATGGTGTCACCACCTCCATTATTGGCATGTACAATATATGTCACCTTCAGCCTTTGAACACATAACCAAATCACAGTTTACTCCAAATTTAAGTAAAAAAACTTTCTCTTTACTTAAATGCAAAATGAATAACAGGTTTCCAAACTTGGCATTTTACAAATATATACAACACATAATAAAACACAAACACTAATTAATTTGCAGCTATATATATCGTCCATATTAATTCTCACAGTCCGTGAAGTTTACTCACTACACTGGGGGCCTCAA
This sequence comes from Polypterus bichir lapradei, assembly GCA_026402145.1. Classification (NCBI taxonomy): domain Eukaryota; kingdom Metazoa; phylum Chordata; class Cladistia; order Polypteriformes; family Polypteridae; genus Polypterus; species Polypterus bichir. The sequence goes on along the minus strand of JANRMT010062825.1, from coordinate 33,119,792 downwards.
ACCGTAGCTCGTGTGCATGGTGGCCAAACAAACAAAACAGAACTGGCCCCTTCACTTGAGGATTTAATTGAAGCCACATAAAACAAATAAAAAAAAAACACACAGACCTTGTTTGAATGTACTCTCCTTTCTCCTCGGGTACCTCCTTTCGGCCTCTCGTCTCACTCGGTCTTGAACAATCTCCTCACTCGCAGTTTGCCAGTGCTGAACTCGTGTCCTGCTGTCTTTCTCTTCTTCAGGTCACCAAATCACTCCATCCACCACGTGTCACGTCCTCTCCTCTCTCGACTCTCTTCACATCCTGCACTTACTTGTCCTTTTCATTGGCTAGACACCCTCTGTTTGATGGTGCACTTTTACAGTGTTCCCCACTTGTTTTCTCCCCTCTGAACTATCTTTTGCTTCAGTGTTTCGCTTTGCACGTTATTGTTTTGCTAGACTGTTCTTTCTCACTGGTTGCAGTGTTTCAATACTCTGTATATTTCACATTCCCTTTAGAGTTCTTCTATCACTTCTTTGTGTCTAATCAGTTTAGCATGTTGCTAAATCTTTCTCTTCTCCCATCTTCTTCATTTATGTTTTAGCGGTTTGCTAAAATTATTTCATCTTTCTTTTTCCATCTCATTTCAGCGTTCTGCCTCAAACTGTTCTTTTTTTCCCTCCTGCTCTCTCTACTTTCCGCCAGTCCCATCTCACAATTATCTTACGTGGACTGTTGATAGGCCAATCAGAGGACACTTACATATCAAGCTAACTTGATACTGCATTTGTACTCCATTCAGTCAATAAACTTTATTAGTACAAACTTGCATTCTGATATTCTCTTTTTTTTTAAACCTAGCCCGGGTTACATTTATATATCTATACTAATAAAAGGCAAAGCCCTCACTGACTGACTGACTGACTGACTGACTGACTGACTGACTGACTGACTGACTGACTGACTCACTCACTCACTCATCACTAATTCTCCAACTTCCCGTGTAGGTAGAAGGCTGAAATTTGGCAGGCTCATTCCTTACAACTCACTTACAAAAGTTAAGCAGGATTCATTTCGAAATTCTACGTGTAATGGTCATAACTGGAAGCTGTTTTTCTCCATTTACTGTAATGGAGATGAGCGCGAAAGCCGTGGAGGCGGAGTTTCATGTGACATCATCACGCCTCCCACGTAATCACGCAGTACATAGAAAACCAGGAAGACCTCCAAAAAGCGCTGAAGAAAACTTGCATTATATAATTGAGAAGGCAGCGAAACAATAAGAAGCGAGCGAGTGATATACAACCATATTCATGAGTGATGCTACTACGGAAACAAAGCACAGTGTAAACCTAAACTTTAAATTAAGTTCATAGACAGGCTGCCGCTGGCGTTTGTAATTTAGTGCCTGCCCATATAAGGCCGTCCGTCAGCGGCAATCCAATAGAAACACTGCCACTAAATATTCGCGGGTGAAGGACTGTGCTTATGCAGAGGAAGATGAGATGGTCAGGGTGGTGTTTGGCACAAATTCAGCGAAACTGCGAGAGAAAGATTTAAGTGCCGGGACTTCGGTAACATTAAATACAGCCATGGACATAGCACGACATGGCACCAGCATAGCTGGGAAACTTCGATGCAAGAACACCGATCGGCTCACGTGAACTGACGCAGTGCACAGACAAAAAGCAACAGTTCTAAAGAGCACTGAACAAAAACCGAATTACACAATTGAAAAGGCAGCAAAAAAATATTAAGCGTCTGATACATACAAGCATATTCATAAGTGCAGCTACTGCGGAAACAAAGCACACGGTGGAAAAAGTCAATGTCCCGCAAAAGGAAGACAGTGTAAAAAAAAAAACCTGTGCATGCAGTGTGTAAGGTCTCAGATAAAGAAGAAGACGAGCTGTTTATTGATGCAGTAAGAAACGAATCGATGAATGAAACCTGTTATCTTTACAACGATTGACAAACACGGAATGTAACTTGAACACAACACATCCTACAAATACGAACCTGATTGAAAGAAATAATGATAATCAAGTCCTTGATGACAGGAACACTCAATAACACTCACAAAACAATTACTGTATATTGACAGTCATGTTACGTTATTTTTAAAATGTTCCCTTTTCTTTTTCATAGCTTTTTTAACACACTACTTCTCCGCTGCGATACGCGGGTATATATATATGTATATATACCCCGATCTACATACTCGAATAATGGATACTTTATTCGCCATCAATGATTGTTTTGGTAAAGCCATACTCAGTGTATTCATTAGATGAACGGTAAAAAAGTAAGAGCGAGGGGAGGGTGACTTATTGAGGCATGCAGGCAAAACCACAATAGCATGCGGGCTCGATGTACGAAAAAATATATCTTTTCAAGTTCTATTTAGTCCATATGTGTCAAAGTCAAGGGCCACGGGGCACATCCGGCCCGGCGTGTAATTATATTCGGCCCGCGAGATCATTTTATATACTGTATTGTTGTTATTAATGGCCCGGGTATATGAAGTGCTAGTAACACAATAAACTACAGATCCCATAATGCAGTGCTTCAGCTGCCTTGCCGAACACTTACCGCGTTATTCAAGTCTAGCTTATGATGCTGCAAGTTATTGCGAAGCTAGCCCACACGATGCTGAAGAGAAAAGTTGATTCTGAAAATAGAGCCTTTAAAAACCGATGGGAGGCTTTGTATATGTTTACTGACATTGCCGGTAAACCCGTGTCTCTCATTTGTGGAGCTAATGTGGCTGTAATTACAGAATTTAATCTAAGACGGCACTATGAGACAAAACATCAGGATAACCTGAAACACCTGAATGCAATGCAGAAGATACAGAAAGCAGAAGAGTTAAAGAAGAATCTGACACTTCAGCAGAAGTTTTTACCCGTGCACAATCACAAAGTGATTTCAAGTGAAGCTGCTTTTATGGGAGACACAAATGCACCAGTGCAACTTGCCCCACTTTCCCTGTTGCCAAGTAATGTTGAACCAATTCGGCACAACGGTGTTCCCAAATACGCACTTTGCTGATAAACTGAGCGCACTGCGCACTGAATTCGCACGGCGCTTTGGTGACTTTGAAGAACAAATCAAGAATTTTGACTTGTTTCGCAACCCCCGTCGATGTGGAAACTGCACCTGTGCAGATTCAGATGGAGGTGATTGAGCTGCAGTGTAATGGCACACTGAAGGCAAAGTACGATACTGCAGGGCCCGCACAGTTTATTCACTCCATTACCGCAGAAATGCTCCAGCTCCATCTACATGCGGCTCGAACCTTGTGCATGTTTGGTAGCACATATCTGTGTGAGAAGCTCTTCTCAGTGATGAAGACTAACAAAACAGCACACAGGAGTCGCCTCACTGATGAGCACCTGCAGTCCATCTTGAGAATCTCCACAACACAGAACCTCACACCAAATATAAACGAACTTGTTGCCAAAAAAAGATACCAGGCGTCCAGCTCTAAAATGACAAATGAGCAAAGACAACTGAATGATTTGATTTGTTATTGCTGAAAAGAACACATTTTATTTATATTTCCAGGTTTTGTTATGCAGCATGTTCATATTTGAATTTGTATAATTTTGACAGGATATATTTTTATGGAGAACAAAATCTTTTGGGATATTTAAAATCTAAGTTTATTTTTTATATAAAATTACATAAGAGTAAAGAAATTTGAATGTTTGTTCTTTTAACGTTTACTTTATTCCTAACTTGTATAATTTAGACAGGATATATTTTTATGGAGAGCAAAATATTATAAGTTATTTAAGGTTTGAGTTGATTTATTCAGGAATAATATTCCTGTCTGTTTTAACCATTCCTACCAAAGATATTTCTGTCGACTAAATAAAAATTCCTTCTATTTAAAATTTAAATAGAACTTGAACAGATACGATAGTTCATAATATCCACGCAGACTTGCACGTAAGAGCGGGAGTCATCCGTTTTAACAAACAGCGTATTGCACTGATACGAAATAGCCTGCCCATTTAATTATTTAGGAATGGATAAATAAATTAAGATTTTGTACAAATAATGTTTTTCATTTTTCTTCCTTGATGGATTCTGCCACCCTCAGCAACAGTTGCTTGCACCCCAAAGAGTGTATGTATATATATATATATATATATATATATATATATATACACACATATATATATA